>JANHAO010003036.1:0-27062 GCA_026873985.1 Saraca asoca | reverse complement strand
CGAATCTCCAACGAGATAAGGGAAAGATCCAAACTTATTCCGCTTTCTTAGATTAATTCTAATCACTCTTAACTGGGACCAACAGGATCCTTCATAGGTGGAGGAACCATGAAGAGTTTTGTGCTTATCATAATGAAGCCGGCCAGGGGACCTCAAATTGTTAGGCCCTTAGAGACACGATTGAAGACTTGATTAAAAGAGGCCAACTAAGGGAGTATGTCATACGGCCTACTGTACAGCGATCTCAGCATCCCTAGCGAGATGATGGCTAAGAGCCAGGAGGCTCGGTCAGAATTATATATTGATAATTTATATTAAATTCAAGAGTTAATGTAAATACTTTTCTTTGTCCTTGTAGAAAGCTATTTATCGATTGACTTGGTGTTATCTTCTTCATTTCTCTCTAGTCTATTTATTGCCATCAATGTTCATAATTCCCACAGCTCGCATGCGGTTGACTCTTTTAAATCACTTAAGTGACTTTTGCCAACCGCAGCCTCTGATCCAGTTGAGGCCCCTTGAAGCTCATTCTGGAGATGAGTTGACAAATAACCAGTTGAGTTACGGGCTCACTGAGGCATGGAGACGCTTAAAATAAACTCACCTAACTAGTTGAACTACGGGCTCGCTGAGGCATGGAGACGCACCAGTTGAGCTACGGACTCATTGAGGCATGGAGATGCTTAAAATATACTCACTTAACTAGTTGAGCTACGGGCTGCTGAGGCATGAAGACGCTTAAAATATACTAACTTAACCAGTTAAGTTATGGGCTCACTGAGGTGAGGAGACACTCAAAATAAACTCACTTAACTAGCTAAGGTGTAGGCTTGCTAGAGACGCTCAAAATAAAGTCACTAACTAGTTGAGCCGCGGGCTCATTGAGTCATGAAAATGCTCAAAACAAACTCACATTACCAGTGTAGCTGTGTGCTCATTGAAGTGTTAGAATTGACCTGATTATTTGCCTAAGGCAACAAGATCACTATGATTCACAGCTCTCATACGATTAAATGTTTGCAGCTCGTATGTGACCAAATGTTCGTAGCCCTCATGTGACCTGATGTTTGCAACTCTCATGTGATTTTTTGTTAGATGCATTCCTTATACAATTTACTCATATAATATATGCTTATTTGCGAGCTGTTTCTCTCATGCTTATTGCTCATAAGGGAATTTAGCTGATTGACTATTTGGGTATTTCATTGCAAATCACAAGAGTTTGCATTATTGTCCATGAGATGCAGAAAGTTAAGAATAGTACACATAGATCGCAAAAGGAAAATTTTATTCATTAAAAAGCCTTAATGAGGTAAAATTACATTAGAAAACTCAGAATACAAATAAAAAAAGGTCAAAATACAAGTTAGAGGAAGCTATAGCATGTTCCTTCTGGAAGAAAGATTATCGTACAAGAGGAAAGCTTCCACTAATCAGAGGGCCAACCATTGAGAGGTGAACCCTTGCTGGCTAAAGTTCGCAAGCTTGCTTAAGTCCTCAAAATTCTCCTTCCAGTGTGTTCCTCCATAGCAAGCCCTCCCTCAACTTGACTCCTGTTAACCAGAGAGGGAACAAGCATAACTGCCCCTCAATCTTCTTGGCCATAACTCTTCTTTTGATTCACAAAGAGAACAGCTCAAGAAGCGGCAGGAACCCGATCGACAGGGTAAAAACCTCATGGTGAAGCCGTAAGGACATAATATGAGATCTATATGAGATCCCTCTATGTTACTGAAGAAGACGTGTCTTCTAAGCTTCCTATGCAATAGGTCGTACACGCCACTATGGAGAGATAGAACACTGGGAGTAAGGGAGGCTTGTTTGGGATATTCGTGGTTTGCTTAGTGAAGAAAAGAGACTTCTTCTACCTTAAATAGAGCCAAGCCCAGCCTCACTAAAGGGTCCAGATGAATTTCCTAACCACTTTTATTTATTGCATTGGAAAAGAATGAGGTTGACTCACCAGTAATCGTGAGACATGTATTACGAGAAATATGGCCTTGAATAAATGAAATGATAGATTTGGTGAAAACTTTGACTGAATGACCTCTAAAAAATTTCAACTCTCAACCTGTAAAGCGAGCTGAGAGTTGGGGGGCTTATGTTATGGGTGAAATCTAGAGCATCCTTAATGGGCTGACAAGTGGCCCAAGCTTTTCAGAACGTCAATTCGCAAGGATGCTTAGAGCGCTAAGTTCCAGCTCGTGTTGCTAGCGACCTCCTCTACATGAGCTCGCCCCTATGAGAACAAGCTCAACCTTGCCACCTTGAAGACAACAGCTCCCCTAGGTCGAAGAATCTAGCCCATGAGGGGTAAATAGTAACCCGGGAGCTTGTTAAGAAGGGGACAAGCATATGTCATGCCTAACAGACACATGGGCCCACTTGTAGAAGGCAATCTGCAAAGGTTGACTTATAGGATTCTAGTCTGTCAATTCTGCTTGATACAATAAATGTTTGATGTAATAGATTTACTGCATGTAAAATTATAGTTGTAACCTCCTTTCCTCTATAAATAGAAGGAAGGAGATGAATGTAAAAGAGGAAACGGAAGCCACCATACTGAACTCTATAAAAATATTTTCGAATCTATACATTACCATAGACGTAGGGTCTGATTTTGTCCGGATTTGGCCGAACCACATTAAAAGCTCTGTGTTCTTTGCTACTATTCCTCTTCTTCTTGCTTTCTGTATTCGTTTACTATATTTACAACCAGAGTATGATTTGAGATCTGAAAAGAATCCTCCGTTGGCTGGAGTTTGACCTAGAACCAAAATCCACCATTAACAATATCTTTATCATCCAAGCTAAGTACATTAAAGATCTCTCAAGAAGATTTAGGATGGAAAATATAAAAATCTTTGACACTCCCATAAACTCATCCATTAAATTTGACAAGGATGAAAATGATAAGCTAGTAGATAAGAAGTAGTACATAGAAGTAAGATTTGCTCACTTCTTTAATTAATCATTAGCAGATCGAATATCATGTTTAATCTTTGCTCATATGTAGGGTATTAATCTAACCCCAAAAAGTCACACCTTATGGTTGCAAAATGAATCTTTAGATATTTACTTAGTATAAAAGGTCTTCGTTTTTAGTATCCTAAAAATGAATTTTTTGATCTTATTGGATACTCTGATGCTGACTTTGCTGGATGTTGGCTAGATAGGAAAAATACTAGTGGAGCATGTCATTTCCTTGGCCAATGTCTTGTTTCATGACAAAGTAAAAAGTAAGCCTTAGTTGCCCTTTCCATAGTTGAAGCCGAGTATATGACAGTTAGAAGTTGTTGTGCACAAGTGTTGTAGATGAAGCAACAACTTGGAGAGAACAGATTGAATTTTAATAAAATCCCTATACTTTATGATAATACTAGTGCTATTAATTTGACCAAAAATCTTATTCAACATTCTGGAACTGAACATATTAAGATTAAATATCATTTTATAAGAGATTATGCTTAAAGAGGGGATACTGAACTTAATTCTATAAATTCTAAAAATCAGTTAGTGGATATTTTTACAATGCACCTCCTTGAAGATCAAATCAATTTTATTAGAAGTGAGCTTGGAATGATAAATATCAATTAATGAGGTTTAATAATACTTAAATAAGATTTATGAGATATTTTAATTAATTTTCACATATTTGTATTACTTATTGTTGTATTTTATGTTAATCATTAATTATTTTATTTCTTTTAAAACTTTTGCTTTATCTTACTCTACCATCTTTTGTTACATTAAGTATTTATATTTTATTAATATTTTTCGGCTATCATTTCATATACTATTACATTTCTCATTATTTTTCTATTTATTTGGTTCATATTCTACTCTTGAATTGTTGCATCACTTTTAATAATATTTTCTTCTCTGGACATGCATTCACTTTGCATCCATTTTTGCATTATTTTACATTTTTATTTTTACATACATTTTGTCATATGTGTCAATATATATATTAAAAATATTTGGCAAGTACAATGTTGATACCCCCAAAGTTGGTAGAATTTCTTTTTGGTTGGACCCACTTAAGAAGATTTGGAATGGATTACATGGAAGCTACACTTTTTCCAAGTTTTCCCAACCTTTTCTGCCTTAGTTAGCTTATTAGGCCCACAAGATAAGCTACTCCTTATTAAATTTACACATTTTGGGCTAAAAAATAAAAAAAATCACTTTTTAATTTTTCCTTTCCCATTCTATGAAAAAGTGGTACTTCTCATTTTATTTTTTTCCCCCAAATTTACCTCATCTCCTTCATTGAACCAACGATTAGGAAACCATTGGCCATTCTACATCCATGCTTCTATTTTTTTGCTACAATCGGAACCTTTTCTGGTTCTAAAATATTTCATTATTTTAGTTTAAACCTTTTTTCATTTTTAATTTGATTTTTTGTTCCCTTAAATTTGTTTGGCTCTATAACCCATTTCCTTTTTCATTACTACTGAAATGTTGACTCTCTCGCATAAAAAACTTTTGTTTTCCTTTCACATTTAAAGAAAATTTTGAATTACCTAGTTTTCTCCTTTTCACATTTTGGCCGAAACTTATTTTTTTCAAAAACCCCAATGATTCTATAAAAATGAGCTCCTCTATTTTTCAAAACACGTCACCATAATTTCATCTACTTCCATCAAATCCTTCTATTCTCTTTTTCAATGGCTTTACAAAACATCCTTATAAAATTCCTATACATCTTTTACAAATGCCCACTACCTAAAATCCATTATTTTTCTTTTGCTTCCAAGAAATGTATGGCCCCAAAGAGGGTAGACTTAGCTTCCTTGGCATCTGATTGCTTGCCAATGTAGAAGACTTAATGAAGTTGACATAAAGAGTTATGGTCAATGGATTAGTTCCTAGAGTGATTCTTAGAGTTATTATGGCTTCTACCCAGACCTATTCACTAGTAAAACTAATCAGAATACTTGTATAAGGTTTGTACATGCTCTTTGGAATATTAAGGTTGTTAGTAGCATGTGAATATAAGATGTCAGGGGAACTTCCTTGATCGACGAGTGTCTTTTTAGCTATGAAGTTGTGGATCAATGCCAAGATTACTATTGGGTCATTACGGTCTCTGTTGACATCCCTAAAATCCTTTTCTATGAAAGAAATAGGCTCATATTGCTCCTTTGTTTTCTTTCCCTCCACAGCTATTACTGCTTAAAAATGCCTTGGCATTTTCAAAAGCCCTTCCTACTGCAAAACCCCTTACAATAGTTTCCACTGTGCCAAGATTGGGGATTCAGCCTCTAGTTTCTTTCCTTTTCATTGAGTAGGCCGCGACGAATGATCTCTAACTATTGTGGAGAATCAAAAGATAATAGTGAACTACCTGAGCTTATAACATTAGTGAATCCAGGTCAAACCATAGAGACTAGTGATTAATTTCTATGTATCAACAGTAAAAAGTGGGAATGGGTTTGGTGATTAACTAATTTGAAATAGAAATTAAACAAATAATAATAACATAAGCAAAGGAAAAAGGAAAATTAAGGAGAAAAGTTTCAATTTAAAGGACTCTTATAATCAATTCTGTGATTAATCATTAACCCCAAGATTTCATTCCCTTTTTGACCATTTTGCCAAGAATCTAATTAAGTCTTGTACCTAATTAATTCTGGTTAGTTTCTCTCTAAATTAGCTAACCAAGCTCAATACCCAATTAATGCTTATTGTTGAACCAATTGAAGCCCAACACCTTAATCAATTCACTAATAATATTAAGACTCAAAAATACCAAGATTAATTAATCAATTTACCCCAATAGTAAATTAGTTAATTACCCCTAATTTTCTAGGATAGTTGCCTCACTCTAATGCATAATAAAAAACCTTATTGTTACTCAATCTAAATAGTCATAAACAATAATATTGCTTATAGAAATTTAGCTAGCAGTAAATCATTATGAACAATTTATTAACTGGCCATCTTAGTTAATCATCCAAAGAAATTTATGGCAATAAAATAGAGAATCAAAAGAATCAAATTGGGAACAAATTAAAAATAGAAGTAAGTCTTACAATTAACAAGAGAATTGATGCATAATTTCTTTTAGATTGAAATAGAAGTTTAGCTACTCATTAAGATAAAAATAAAAGCAAAAATTAAAGAAAAGAGAAGACCTAAAAGGAGCTAGTGTTTTTGTCCTAGCAAAGTTCCTCCTCCTTACAAAAGTAGAAAACTACAAAAGAATGAAATAATAAATAAAATTAGCATTTAGTTAAGCTTTTATAAGAGCTTACTACACTGTCTCTACTTGGATTGCTGATTAAGGCAAGAAGGAAGCTCAATTGGACATGAGTCTCTTCATATGAATCACTAAGCTTTCCAATGGCCTTGACCTTGCTAAAAAATTCAATCTCTAGCAAGAGTTGTAGGCTAAAAACTGAGATAATCTTTCAAAGTACTCTAACCCATAACAAAATTTGACAATTAGATCCATAGCTTTGAAACTCAATGAAAATGGTATAGTTTTACCTCAAGCTCTGCATGAAAGTTGTGGGGATGGACCTTAGCTATCTTATGGGCTTAGGTTTGTACCAAAATAAAGGGTAGAACTCTACTTATGATAAAAATATCAAAATTGGTTCTGGGTCTTAGGACAACACTTTGTTTCAGCATTTGGGCTTAATTTCATCTACAAAATGGCTGAACTAAGCTTTAGACTCTTCATCACATTTTAGTGCTTTCTCTTAGATTTTTAAAGAATAAGAATTATCTAAAACCAAAATCTAAAACATAAGAAACACATTAAAAACCTAAAATAGTCTGAAACACTGTGAAAATTATCGAATTAATCCAATAAAGCTCAAAAATTGACCAAACCACAAAATTAATTACAAGAATCCAATTAAGCATATAAAAATGAAAAAAAGGCCAAGTATCAGAGGAATATAAAATGTGTTTAAATTGTGTTCATCAATCTCACTTTTTCATATCTTCCTTCCCTCTCTGTTCACCTTCTCCGTTGAATTTCCTATACTTAGATAGGTGTTTCTATCATATTAGTGCTTATATTTCCTTTTTTTAGTATGATTCAATCACCACTGTGATGCCCATAATCTTGATGAAACTTGTAAAATTTTGACTTGTTTGTCGTGGGTAACTTTCTTCATTTTTAGGAGGGAATTCATCAAGTTTGCTACTTTTAGATCTTAAACAATACGGTTGGTTAGTGCATTTAGTAACTCACAATTGTTAAATCTTCCTTGGGGTGGTGGCCTTTGCCACTCAAGTGCCCTGTCCTTGAGTAGTGTACTTTTCGATTGAGTTTTCTCAACTAGTCACCAGGCGAGTTTGACCTCTATGAAATTTATGTACTTTTTTGACCGGGCCAACAATCTTAAGAGGGAAACTATAGGCCACTTGGCCATAGAAAGGGAAAAATGCCCTAATCAAAAGCCAAAATTGATATGATGCACTACTACCCGTTGTTAAGGTCCTTAATTTCCAAAGCTAGGGCATTGAACTGAGCAAGATACTCCTTCAGTGTTTCTCATCGTCTATGTTAGCCTAGGTTACTCTAGCTATATAGTTTCCTTGGTTTTAATGTTGAAAAATAATTTTATCTGACAATATATTTTAGTATTTTTGATTTGTTTTACAGGTTCAAACGAAGTGATTCAAGAGATCCAAGAATAGATTTAGGAATTATTTTTATTTTAATAGGATTTTTTGTAAATGAATTCAAGTAAGTTTTGATTCAATTATTTTTAATTAACATAGTGAGATACAATTACACCACTTGAAGATATTTTTCAAATAAAATTTTTTTAAAGATCTTTTCACAAGTATAAATTTTATAAAATTATTTTTTACCTTATGAATCGATTCAAGCATCGATTCATTGAAGAATTTGTGAAAAATCATATTAGAATCGATTCATCAATCGATTCACGAAGAAAAGTTTTGAAAAATACTTTTTATCGAAGGCTGGGAATTTTGCTTGAATCAATTTAATAATCGATTCAAGACGTGATGTCAAAGGACTGAGATTTAGTTACCAAACTAATTTATTAGTTGTAACCACTTTGAATCGATTCACGAATTGATTCACTAACTGAAAATCAGTTATCCTGTTACAATTCATTACAATAGTTATAAAAGCCCAACTGCCTTCAGTTTTCTAATAGTTTTCATAGTTTTCTTCCTGCTTCAAATGTGAAACTCTAAGAAAATTGAGTAAAACAAGATTAACTTTCATCTCACTACTTTTCTCAAATCATTTAAGAGATATTGAATCAAAGCTCTGTGGAATTCATCTTGGCTATTTGAGATTTCATCTTAAACTGTTGGTATTGTATTTTCTACTTTACCTTTAATTTGTTTCATTTTTATTTTTCTTTTAATGTTTCTAGTTTGATAGAAATCTTATATAGGTTAGCAAGAGCCTATTTCAATTCTTATGGTTTTTCTTAGGTTAGCAAGAGCCTATTTCAAATCTTATGGTCTTTCTTAAGTTAGCAAGAATTCTGTGTACTTTTTGTGTTTGTTTTTGAACTAGCATTTCAAGAGCCCTTTTTAATCCTAATAGTTTTTCTTAATAAAGTGGTCTTCCAGTTGAGGAATAATCCAGTGGAGTAGACTTGAATTGTGGTTTCAATTTAAGTTGAACCACTTTAAAAATCTATTTCTTTAATCCTTTTTTCTGCTTTTACATCTAAAATCTTTCTACACAATTATCAAATCTGTTGTTTGCATATAACACTAATTAATTGTCTGCTGCACCTCTTAATATAAGGCAACAAATTATAGTTCTTGTTGAATTCAAAAGGAAAATTCATATTAAACTAAGGTGTATGTATATTCTCCTAAAGGAATAAGGGCAAGATCCATGATTTTATATCTTTCACTTCGGGACCATCAGTCTATACTAGAATTTCACCAAAACCATTGATATCTTCTTGGATGCCTTGTTGGTTGTAAAGTGGGTAGAAAATGCCTCCTTAAACTACTAGAAACTGTCGATCAAATGTTTTGACGATGTCATAAACCAACGCAATCTAGCTTTCTTCAACGTGGTAGAAAAGGCATGACACATGACGGTGTTTGGGCCCTTGACAACAGTATGGACACCCAGAATGCCTCCAAGTGTTCGTCATAGGGGTCCATGTGAGTTAGTGATTTGAAGTGACTGGGCAGGGAAGCAGCCATGACCATTTCAAAAAAGAGGTATCTTCATGGCAAGAATTGGGTTGTCTGGAACTTTAGGTTATGTCGATAGTGGTTTAATAGGTTATATAGCTCACATGTACGAGGCATCTGGAAAGTCAGTCTTGCTTGGTGAAGTCATAGTAACAATTGGTATGGGTTGGGTAGTCAGATGTTGATTTGGCAGGGTTATTGCTTGGAAATTCAAGTGATGTAGTTCTGGTATGATGAGGTTGTTCGTTGGAGGGAAAAAGACGGGATCAAAGGTTTAATCAAATAGAGTGTGTGCTAGGTAAGGGTGGTGGCTATGCAGTGCTGGTGGGATGTGAGGTAGGGTGAGTTGGGGGTAGGAGGAAGGTACGGAGATTGGGTTTACCTCGATCAATATAGGGCTTAAAGGGCAGGGTGGTGGTGGAGGGAGAATAGGCTCGATCTATGTGTGTTATAGAGGGTTTCCAACTCCCCTTGTAGCTGGTAGACCTGTTTAGCCAATGTGTCACACTTAAGCATGGAAGTGATTTTACGAGCTTCTTTTGTCAAATGGTCCTGACGAGGCTCATTGTGTGCCCTGTTATGGTGGTGATGCTCTTTTGATGACGAAGTAGGAGTGGAATGATATCATGAGTGTCATATCATACAAGTGGCTAGGAAAGACATAGATGGTGCCAAATGAAACTTTGCTTACGAAGAGGGATGACTAGTAGAAAAGTTTTTGGTGAGGCAAGGACCTACGCAAGTAACAAGGTCAATCGTATACGACGGAAGTGGTTTGTCGAATACTTTTCGATGCTCAAGTTAATTTTCTAACAGAGTCTCAACAAAGTCTATAAAATAAAAAAAAAAACCCGAAAAAGGGATTATCTTAATATTTATATAGGTATTGAGCATGTTAGCTATCACGCTCTTAGGTGAGTAAAGATCATCTACATGTCTTGGTCATGTTAACATCATGAGCATGATTTCTATTTAGTGGTTGATAGTGTGGTCGGGCCACTTATGCACAATTTTAAGTATACCACTTCACGTTGTTAGAGAGTTGATTTGTCCCTAGCATATTTGGTTGTTGTGCGACCTAGGTCGATCAATCAGGAACTTCTAGTTGATCGACCAAGATCCTAAAGTTGAATTTAGGCTCTAGTATCATGGTCCAGTATTTGGACTTGGAGTCATTCAACTATTGCAAGAGTCCAAATGATTATGACTCGGATGTTCATTTTAGACTATATCAAACTCCAAAATTCTAGTAAAAAAAAAATATAAATGTTACCATTTCCATTAACACTCTAAACTGACTCTTTTAAAAGATTAATGTAGAATAATGCTAGTAAAAGAAGGATTGTAAATTAAAAAAAGAGAAGGCATTGTTTTATGAGTACACGAACTAGACATGATTATAATATTAACGATGAAGACAGTAAATGTGAAAAAGAAAAGAAATGAGAGCTGAAAGGGCATCTTGGTTAATCTACGGCATATCAATGACTTCTGAAAGAATTTTCGTAGGGACCAATCCCTGACGTACACCATACTGAGAATAGAGCCGAAGTCAGAATAATGTAGCATAAAATAGATTCCTGTGATATATATAGATATATTCACACACACAAAATTCCTGATATATCTAAATCAAGAATTTATTTTTTGGGAAAAAAAAAAGACATGGCATAAATAAAACAAAAATGCAGCCCTAAAGAAGTTGAAGTGCGTGACAAATTGTTTAAAAAAGAAAAAAGGCTGATCTACAATTTGTACGTTCCCAGATTTTCGTTCGTAACATAATCAACAAGTTGATTCAGAATTATGATTCTTTTGAGCAATCTTTGACTTCAAATAACCTTCTTCCTATTTGCAAACATACTAAGGCCTAGGGGTGTGTCCCAAGATAATTGCTCAACTTGGAGCATACATTTTCTCGGCCTATGATTTTTCAAACCCTGTATGTCACTTGTAACATCCAAACACCTTTTACCAACTTACGTAGGGCATATAATCTCATCGAGACGTTGGTGTAGAATTTTTTTTTTTTTTTAAGGGATTTTGTGAGCTTCTTCAAGTTTGTACCAGGGGTCTCTTCTGATTGTTTTGAGTAATATTTTGTATATTTATTTTGTCTTGAAAACTGTAATTTAACAACATTGCATGTCACAATTGAATTTAACTAATTTTGATTATTTAAATCTTATCTCGTGTAGAGCGAACAATAATTTATGTAGAAAATCAAGTCGAATTAACATTTCATTTTAAATTGTCATGTACTCTTACCAATCAAGTAATTTTATGGGAACTTAATCTTGTAAGAGATTGAATATTTTAATTATTAGATTGTTTTTTTTATTAAATTTATATTTTTTAATTCTCCAGTCTCCTCTATTGTATCTATTCTTTTTTTTTTATAGAGGTTGAGAGGTTACAAATATAAGTCACTAAATTGTAAATATGTTATATCAAATAATAAATGTATTTGACAAGTATGACTTCTACATACTGCTTTCTGCGTGTGGGCCCTTGTAAGCTGCTTTTTATAGATTGGCCACCACAAGTTGGGTCTGAAAGGGTGTCTGCTTCAGGTCCACCCACGGTGAAATTTTAGCTGGGCAAGATGCTGAGTCTCGCGAGCTGGGACTTGTGATTTAGGGTCATTGCTAGTCTTTGGCCAGTGACATCGAGCTAGCGAGCTCGTATAGGATGAATTATTGGCCATGTGAGCCAGGACTCATCTCTAACGAGTTGGGACTTTTGCCTTACTTTGTACTCTAAGTTTGTAGCTGACGATCTGATACCCTTGAACGATCTTAGTTTTGGGACAGATTGGACTTTTTTTATTTGGATTCATCTACTGTTGGATCTTTGCTATCCTATTTTGCATAGTAACAGAAAATACCCATAACAAAATCTAATTAATAGAATTATATATATTCATTAGATTATATATTGACATTTTATCTTTATTAACTTGTTATGTTTTTAGCTTTTAGTTATAATATAAAAAATTATCATTATTATTTTTTTAGAAGAAAAAAAAGGGAATTTATATGTTAATAAGGATTATAAATATTAATTTTTTCTTTGAATAAGCTAAAAAATGAATCTCAATTAAATTCTAAGTTATCATATTACTTGATTTTAATATGAGTTAATAGTGATGATTTAGTTATAAATTATTTTAAATTTTAAGGTATAATTATATAAAATAAAATTATAAGAGTTAACTTTAAAATCTAATAAAATTATAAGTACTAAAGCTTTCTTTTTGAGATTTTAAAAAATAATTCAATAATAAAATCACTCAATCCTCCTCATAAGGTGAGCTTCCTATAAAAGTAGCGATATCATTAAATGACACCGATGCTCCCAATTAATAGACATTTTTTTTTTTTTTTGTCTCAAGATGAACGAGACCTCAGGACCCAGGTCATGATCATGTGTACTTCCTTTATATGGGCCGAGAAACTGAATAAAGTTGCACTCCTGGCTTGGCCCAATCAAGTCTGCTTGCAGAAGTTATATGATGTCAATAAAATGGACTCTAATTGTTGGTTTCAACTATGTATCCTTTGCAAATCTGCCATAGCCCAATGCAAAGATTTTATTTGGGCCTTTCCAAAAATTTTTATCAAGGACGAAAACTTTGTCTTTTAAGGTATAGTACATTTTCTGGACAAAAACACGGTACGGTAAATTTGACAAAAACAAGGGGTAAAGAATAATTTTTTTTTTTTTTTTAAGATCTCAATGCAAACTGTATTTTGGAAGATGAAATAGATTATTACCGTGGTTGATGAGAAATGTGTCGATTCTTCTCTGTTTGGCCTTTGATGTTTGCATGTTGCCACGTTTTATTTTAAATTAAACTTTGTAATATACTCTATAATAAAAGAGGGAAAACAAATAATTGATCGACCATAATGTCATGGACTAGTAACTCTCGAGTTAAAATTGTGTGGCACATGATGTTAACTTTTGGCCAATATACTAGTTTTTCAATAAATTCGAGTCACATTTAATAGATAATCAAGTCATTAAGGATTTTATCACCCATATAACCAAAATCTCATATGCAAAATGTTCATAAGTAAACATGAGCATGTAGTTGAAGTATTAACACATATTAAGTCTTAAAGAACATGTCACACAAGAAACCTCTAGTATACATCAAGAAGGGACATTTTTAAAATAAGGAGAGGGACAACTCCATTTTATTAATATATGAATTATTATATAGTTTTGAGTGTATAGGGGAGTCCCTAAGCTCCACACTTTAATCCCTAACTATAGCTATAGTGCCCACCCCAGGTCATCGGATGTGTGCTCCTTAAAGAGCATTCTAAACCAAACCCTTAATGACAAGAGTACACATACTTTTTCCTGGTTGATGTAAGGACTTTTTTCCTAGCTCCTAAGGGTTTTAATGTGCCATTTCACATGGATGCAAAGATAGAAATGCAAAGATTGTGATCATGTATTTTTTTACTCGTATTGAATAAACAATCGATGTTAAAAAGACATAAATACCCTCAAAACGGAAAAATTTGAAAAAATAATCCATAAATGCATTTACTCTTAAATTCGCACCACAAGGCCTTCTTTTTATGCTTAATTTTGACATCAAGTTTCATCCAAAATTAAGTATGTTTTCTTATTGAACTGGTTCATAAGACTAACTTGTGACATTTTCCTCTACTTCAAATGTCAATGCTCTCATTACGCCTCAATTTGACACAGTTTCCATGGAGCCTTTTCCTTTTAAGCACTACTTTCTCGAATCTTCATGTCAATCTTTAGCTTGTTCCACTCAAATTACTCCCTCAACCACTCTGCTTGTCTCTTTGAGCTAAAATTATTCGAAAGGCTTTGATAAATGAGACCCTCAATTTGACATAGTTTTTAGGATTGTCATCAATCTGTTGCTCCTCAGTTCCTCCCTCAACTTTTGGTTTTATCTCCTTGAACTCACACCATCGCATATTTGCTTCCCCTCCATAACTTTGGGTAGTTGCCTCTATAATTTTAGTTTCTTAGGCGAGATGCTGCCTCTGTAGACTTTGTGTTCTACCTCTGTAGACTCAACTTTATTGTTCCGACATAAACTCAACTTTATTGTGTTCTACCTCGGCTCCATCACCTCTACAACTTCATTTGTCCCACTGCCTTGATAGCATTCAGGTCATTATCTCTATAACTTGTATTTACATTACTACCTTTGTAGCTTGCATGCACACTATCTCTGCACAGCTCTTGATTCGAATTGCTACCTTTGTAGTTTAAGTGTGTGCTACCTCTATAGCTTGTGTGCTTGCTTAGTATTTTGGACGTCTACTGACATATAGATATACATTCAATGTCTTATACCATCAATATGAGAGATGCAAATGTCATATCTTGTTCATGTGTAAATCCAATAGCTTGCTCACAAAACAAGGCCGGCTTGCAAGTTCTATACCTTGCTTGCAGGTCTGCTCGCATTGGGTTCGATTATTTCCCTATGCTTCCATTATGCAACTTTCACACTCAATTGGATGCTCCTAACCCTTTTTGAATTGATACCCTCATGGTATCCCTTGACCATCATAGTTTATTTGAAGTTAATGCTATCTAGCACTATGGACCTCACAACCCCTCCTAAGTTCGTACACTCGAGTGCTATCTCTTCAACGTTGATATTGCTTGTCTCTTGTGACCCTCATAGTGACTTGCTAGTATCATTGCCCTCATAGCAACTTATTTGATGATCAGTGCCTTTCTCTTGGCATTTCTCGAGTGACATCCCTCTAAAGACTCCTTCTTTGAGCGCATCCTCTTGATGGCTCCCCCACATCATTAGCTTTGATGGGGGTTAAGCATTGAGCATCCTCTGCTCAAGCTTGAGTATCACTTTGCCTGTGCATGAGCAATTGTGACTTTTATGGTCATTACCTCAAAGTTTATCTTACGACTATGTAGTTTTAGTCTGCTATGCCTCAAGGTCATTGTCGCTACTATGCTAAATGACTATGTAGCTCTAGCTCACTATGTGGGTATCATTGTTGCTTGTCATGCGACTATGATATCCTAACTCCCTAGTATCTCATCTTGAATCTCATGGATTAGAGCTATAACTCGCTCCTTGCATTCACAAATAGTGCACAATAGATCCCAATTGGATTGTCTCTGTCCCTTTTACTCTTTTGAGTAAAATTCATGCCTTTTGAAATGATTTTGAACTCTTTTAACAAGATTTGTTTGCTCAACACATAACATGAGATGTGTCATCCTACAAGATGTGTTTACTATTTGTGGTGTCCACAATTTTCAAGCACGATTGTGGCTTCACTGTAGCTAATATATTCCTTATGAACATGGTTAAGCTTTTTCCGTAAGATCAGGGCTTTTCCCAAGGGTTCCTCTTGTTAGATAGATTGTCAAATCTCTCACTCTCTCGAATGGTTTTACATTTCTTCGAATGCCTGCTATGAATGAGCGCATAATTAATGTCCCGAACTGTACAACAAGTCCACCAACTTTTGCATACGCTTGCACTTAATACACCGTTAACATTTCCTTAAATGCAATATCTCGCACACTATCCCTTGAATTCCTGCAACCTCTTGCACCCTTTTTGGTCATGTCCTTAGTAGCATCTTTTTGCTATTTCAACAAGAATTAGCTTCATTCACAAGCTCTATATATTTTTGACAAGCTAAATCTACTTTAATCATGGCCCACCCGATTTGCTCTCTCTAGCATAATCGAGCTCTAATATAAACTATCACGGACCAGTAGTTATCTAACGAAAACCATGCGGCACATGATGCCAACTCTTGGCCTATGCTAGCCTTCCAATAAATTTGAGCCATACTTGGATAGATAGTCAGGGTATTGAGGATTTTTGTCACCTTTACAACTAAAATCTCATGTGCAATATGTCCGCAAGCAAACATGAGTGTGTAGTTGAAATATTAGCGTATATTAAGTCTCAAAGAACATGTCATACAAGAAGCCTCTAGTGTATATAAAAAATGGACTTTTTTAAAATAAGGAGAGGGACAACTTCACTTTATTAATATATGATTTATTACATAATTTTAACTGTGCAGGGGGAGTCTCTGTTCTATACTCTGATGCCTAGCCCGAGCCACAATGCTCACCCTAAGTTACCGGACGCTCCCTCTTAAAGAGTATTCTAAGCTAAAGTCCTAATGGTAAGAGTAAACATAATTTTTCCTAATTGACATGAGGACTTTTCTCCTAACTCCTAAGGGTTCTAATGCATCATCTCGCATGGACATGAAGATAAAAATGTAAGGATCACAATCATGTTTTTTTCTACTTGTGCTAAACAAATAATCGATGCTAAAAAGGTATAAATACTCTCAAAAGGAGAAAATTTTGCAAAAATAATCTACAAGTGCATTTGCTCTCAAAATTCACACCACAAGACTCCTTTTCATGTTTGATTTTTAAGTCAAGTTTCATCCAAAATTGAGTGTATTTGTCTATCAAATTGATTCACAAGGTTGACTTGTGACATATAAGCATGCATTTTGATAAACATGTTAACGCAAAGAATGCCAAAATAACACTGTATAAAGACCGACCAATTGGGCAAATGGGCCCAAAGGCAATTATTCTATTATCTCTAAGTAATAAAAGACCAAAATTATCCTTGATCATTCTATCTTTTCGAATGAGCTATAAAACCCACAGATAGGCTATTCTAACCCAGACTAAATGCATATTACTCTAATCTTCTCTATCCCAAGCTAATTTCAGCGTTAAAGAGGTTTTGTGGTTTGCACTGTTAAGAGCTTCTCTATAGAGATTGGCTCTTAAACATTGATGCAGGAAAATTGGCTAGAAAGCATTTGTCATTGGCATTCACAATTGGCACTGTCTGTTAGTTTGCATATTTGCGCCTTGTTTGCGAATTCACATCTTTGACATTTTAAGATCCAATGGCTTCATATTTCACAAAATCTTGAGCTTATTTCAAATTTTTTGATTTGTAATCTCTCTCTCGCATAAGCTTGTAAAATGCTTGTAAATCATAAGCTTAAAATTAGAAATTCATTATGATGTTTCTTCTATACGTAAGATTTTTTTTTTTGCATAAAGATCTTTGATATTTTTCAAGAAGATCATCTTTTCCTCGTCAGACACAAAAACTAAAATACCCATATTCTTATAAAAACCACTATGCAGAATTCTATGTATTAATTTTATGTAGTTGAGCACACATAATGTGAGTAAATGTGGTTCAGTATTTTTCCTTGTATTTTCAATAGCCAAAAGGCAGAATATATATACAAATTCTGAGAAACTAACAAACTCCTAAAGTTACTCCTAAATATTCTCCTAATCCTAACAAACTCCTACAAATGCATATACATCTAAAGTTACTTCGAAATATTCTCCTAATCCTAACAGACTCCTAAAGTTCTCCTAATCCTAACAAACTCCTCCAAATACATATACATGTTTACATGACTTTCCTAATACTCCCCCTCAAGTTGGAGCATGATAGTCTTGAATGCCCAACTTGCTAAGAAGAAATTCAAATTGTTGTTTGCCAAGAGCTTTGGTGAGGATATCTGCAAGCTGGTTGTAAGTGTAAACATGCATGGTAGCAATATTACTAGCCTGTATTTCATCACGAATGAAGTGACAGTCTACCTTGATATGCTTTGTTCATTCATGAAACACCGGATTAGCAGCAATATGAAAAGCTGCCTGACTATCACAAAATAGTCTCATGGGCTGAGGATGCAACACTTTCAAATCCTGCAAGATAGTTTTGAGCCACTTTAACTCACATGTCGTGGTAGCCATAGATCGATACTCAACCTCCGTAGACGAATGAGAAATAGTAGCATGCTTTTTTGTCTTCCAAGATATAGGAGATGTACCCAATAATACAAAATAGCCTATCAAAGAATGACGTGTAAGAGGGTAACTTGCCCAATTAGAATCACAGTAGGCATATAATCTCATATCACTATCAGACCGAAGAAAGATCCCTTGTCTTGGATGACCTTTTAAATAACGAACCACCCATATTGCAGCATCCCAGTGTTCCTGTCGAGGACATTGCATGAATTAAGCCAAAATATGAATGGAATAGCTAAGTTCAGGCTGAGAAATAGTCAAATAGATCAATCTCCTGACAAGATGCCGATATTTTTCGGGATCCTCAAATTCTGCTCTAGCTGCTAAGGCCAAACCATGATTTTGCTCGAGAGGAAAGCATGCAGGTTTAGCTCCTAACAAACCTATTTCTGAAATAATATCCAAAGCAGACTTTTTTTGACACAAAAATATTCCTTCAGGCCCTCTGGCAATCTCAAGGCCTAAGAAATACTGTAAAGTCCCAAGATCTTTCATGTAAAAATAATTACTAAGATACTATTTTAATCTCCTAATGACAGCTTCATTGTTTCCTGCAATTATTAGATTATCAACATACACAAGAACACTCAAAATCACACTATTATTGTGATAAGTAAATAGTGAGTAATCTGTATAAGACTGCTTGAATCCATATGTCTTCAGAGCAGCAGCGAGTTTTGCAAACCAGTTGCGTGGTGCTTATCGCAAACCATAGAGAGACTTCCATAATCTATAAATTTTCCCAGAGTGTTGAGAAAAGAATCCAGGAGGTAGTTACATATAAACTTCTTCATCAAGATCACCATGTAGGAAAGCATTATGAACATCTATCTGATGTAACACCCATAATCTAGCAGCTGCTACAGCCAAGAGAGTGCGTACAGTCACCATTTTTGCCATTGGTGCAAATGTCTCATTGTAATGAATTTCTTCTTTCTGGTTATCTCCACAAACAATTAATTGTGCCTTATGATGCTCAATTGTTCCATCTGAGTTATAGTTTATTTTGTACACCTATTTGCATCTAATAGCTTTCTTTCTAGGGGTAATGTCTCTAATGTCCAAGTTCCATTCCCCTCAAGGGCATCTATTTCTTGCTTCATGGCATTACACCACTGAGGATCTTTCATGGCTTCAGAGAATCGGGTTGGTTCATGTCCAGCTATCACAGCTACAAGAAACTATTTATGTCTCATAGAAAAATTATTGCAAGTCACCTAGTGTGTAATAGGATATAACGTACCTGAGGACATGGTTGATGTGAGTGAGTTAGCAAGGTCATTAGCGCAACACACAATGTGGCATATATAGTCTTTTAGTTTGCTTAGTGGCCGTCGCTCCCTGTAACCACACCCAAGCTGTTTGGCATCAGAGATTTCTTGCCTATAATGTCCATCAAAGTTTTTGTAGTATTAAACACTTCTCAGCCCTCACAATTACTCCCTTCATCTCCATTGCTCCCCCTTACGTCATGTATACCTGTGCTAAGATTGTCAGTTAAGGAGGAACCTTTATTCCACAAAATGCTCATTGGTGTAGTTGAGTTATTTTGTACAACATGACAATCTATATATAGGGAAATTCATTTTCATTGAACACAACATCCTGAGAGTTAAAATACTCACCACTTTCTAGGTTATAGAGATGCCAACCCTTTTTGCCATAGGGATAGCCTATAAATACACATCGTTGACTCTGCTCACCAAACTTATCTTTTTGTCGAAGTCTATTGTGAGCATAGCATAAGCATCCAAATGTTCGTATATGAGAATAGGTGGGGGCCTGACCAAATAATACCTCATAAGAACTTTTTCCTTTATGCAAGGTAGTGGGAGTGCAATTAATGAAGTAATATGTTGTAGGGACACATTCACCCCAGAATTCGATAGGCGAGTTTGCTTGAAAGCGAAGAGCTTGAGGTACATTTAGAATGTGCCTATGTTTCCTCTCTACTCGACCATTCTGCTGAGGAGTGTCAACCATTGAAGTTTGATGAATTATTCCATGCTCAGCAAAATAATTTTTCAAAGCCTTAAATTCAGTACCATTATCACTTCTCACAAGTTTAACCCTTTTATTAAATTGAGTGAACACTATAGCACAAAAATTTTTAAGAATGTCTCCTACTTCACTTTTTCCAGCCAATAAATTTATCCAAATAGCATGAGAGAAATCATCCACAATAGTCAAAAAATAGGAAGCACCACAAGAAGAATGTATACAATAAGCACCCCACACATCACAATGTATCAATTCAAAAGGTTCAGTGGTTTTATTATGACTGGAAATAAAAACATCTCTTGTCTACTTAGCTCTCAAAAAAATATCACATATTTGTTCATGCTTATCATTTTTAATAGTATGAACACTAGGAAGCAAACTAACTACTTGATTGGAAGGATGTCCCATACGCCTATGCTACATGGTGAAAGAATCAACTCCACTTGCTTTGTATGCCTGTACAAAAGTGACTACGCGAAAATGATAGACCCCATTCAATTGCTAACCCACACCAATCACTGTCCTTGAAGTGCAGTCCTGTATCACACATAATTTATTAGAAAATATGACTGCACAATTTGAGTCATGTATTAGTTGGGACACAAAGATAAGATTGCAGGTTAGATTTGGCACATATAACATGTTGTTCAGAATTAATCCTTTGCCAAAGTTTATTGTTCCTTCTTTTATAGTGATCATATCTTTTCCATCAAGTAGTCCAATGGGACAAGGTGAAACATCAACCACTTTTGTTAGTAAGCTCAAATCACCTGTCATGTGATTTAAAGCTCCCGTGTCTAGCAACCAAGGTTTTTGCACTTGCTTACTAGTAAGGTTTTCTATGGATGATGCAGGCTTTTGACTATTAAGAATAGTCAATAGAGTTGTCCATTGTTTGTTGTTAAGACTAGGAAAAGAACCATGCTCATCTGTTACTCCCCCTGATTATGTGTCTATTGTACCACGAGCCTGTATTTGTGTGGCGTCAGCAGTTTGTGCACTTATTCCACGTCCAGCACTTCCACCACAACCTCCATGATTTCCATGTCCTACACCTTGTCCACTTCTGTGAGAATGCTACCAATCGGGATACGTCATGATCTGGAAACAATCATTCACTTCATGACCAAGTTTTCCACAATTGGTGCATGTCCCCTTATCGTCCCCTTTGCTCGTTCCGGACTTTGCATTCGTTCTAGCTTGGACTGTGAAGCTAATTGCATCGGCCCATTCGTCTCGTGTTTGTGCTATAACCTTGTGTGTTTCCTTAGTCACAACCATAGCATAAACACGATTGATGTTTGCCAATGGTGACATACTCAGAATATTTGATCTTATTATACCAACACAGCATTGTCGAGTCCCATTAAAAATTGATGAACCTTCTCATTTTCTCTCTCTTGTGCTAATTCTTGAGCCGCACCACATGTGCATCCTGAGCAGCTACAAATTGGATTCTTCATATAACTAGCCAATTCTTCCCACATGGTTTTTAATTTCCCATAATAATCCTCAACATTCTGACCCGATTGTTTGCAATTCACAATGTCATTTTTCAATTGATGGATTAGTGCGTCATTCCCAATCGAGAATTGTTCCTTCAGGTCTTCCCATAAGTCGTTCACATTCTCCAGGTAAGAAAAAGTTGATCTCAAAGATGGATTAATGGTGTTAAATATCTAACCAATCAGCATTGCATTCATGGCCCACCAATTTTCAAGTTTAGATGAGTTGTCCGTCGATTTTGGAATCTTGCCGTCGATAAAGCCAAGCTTCTTCTTTACTCTAAAGGCATTACATACCGCCTTCACCCATTCATCATAATTGTCACCTTTGAGTTGTACAGGAGTGATGATGATGCCAGGATTATCTCCCGAGGTGAGATAATGAGGTGAAGTTGGATTAATCATGGGCGTCTTCTTCATTCCAAAACAAGAACCTCCATTTCCTCCATTATCAGCATTGCTGGCCATGGTCATGAAGTAGCTAGGTTTCCCTTCAACTCTGATACCACGTGAGTAAATGTGGTTCAATATTTTTCCTTGTATTATCAATAGCCAAAAGGTAGAATATATATACAAATTCTGAGAGACTAACAAACTCCTAAAGTTACTCCCAAATATTCTCCTAATCTTAACAAACTCCTAAAGTTCTCCTGATCCTAACAAACTCCTTCAAATACATATACATCTAAAGTTACTCCTAAAGTTCTCCTAATCCTAACAAACTCCTCTAAATACATATACATATTTACATGACTTTCCTAATACATAATAATTAAGAATGCAGTTCTTGCCTTCCTTCAACAGCAGGATCATGACAAACTCTATCGGTATGGTAACTATACTTGTCTATGCATTTCTATGTACAAAAATCTTGCTCTGTGTCTCTCTAATAATGGATTGCAATCAAGGTAGACATTCTGAAGTAGGAGATAACAGTTGGATATTAATAGCACAACAATTTGAGCACTATGGTGCCTGCTGACACATCCATTGTCACCGGTGATATAGAGATAATGAGCAGAATATGCTGCAAGGCAAAAATCGCCACCTCAAATTAGAGCCATAACAAATTCACCATGAATTGCAACGCCAACAAGGCAACAACAATTACGATCATTTTAACGACCAGAACGATCAAAATAATTCCCATGGCAATGGACAATGTAGAATAATGTTCGGAGAATATTCCAGAGATACTAATGGAAAAAGGTTGAGAAACTTTGATTCTAGTAACAGGCATAGTTAGGAATGGAGTAGAGGCACACCACTCATCTTATAGTGGCAAATACAACTACTATCATCAAACTCAAAGAAGATCAAGAAAATGTTCAACCTTTTGCAAGGAAATCATGAGGGTTTTAGTAGCTCCATGGTTCTTACAAAAGGCAGAAATGACCTGGTTAATTAAAGGTATGAAAAATGGATCGGTGTGGTAGTTTTTTTATAAATATGAAGAAAATTATAATTTTAATTCTTGTTAAATAACCAACAACTTAACACAATACCATATTTGATATCGGTTTAAGTTAAAAAATTGATGTACTTTTAGAATTATTTAATTTGTATTATTTTGATTTAAATCATCTTTAAAATTTATGATTCTTCAAGTGTCAAAATTTTTCATTAATTTATGAATTAAATTCTTATTTGATTATATTTTAAAAAACTTTATTATAATATAATTTATGACTTGTTGGATTATAGTCAAATAATTTTTTTATTAATTTATAATTTAAATTCTTAATGAATTTATTTATGTATAACTAATTCACTAATATGACAATATTACAATTAGTTTTCTACTTTTCAAGATTATGAAATTGTAAAATTATCTAATGATCAAATTTCTTCCAATTTACTAAGACTATGGAATCATCAAAATAATTCAAAATAAATTTGACGCATTTATATTTAGGTATTTGAAAATGCATAAATTAGATGTTGATTTGTATTAAGAATTGAAATAGATGGACAAAAATAATTTAAAAAACACAGGTATATGAAGGGGTATAGATTAGATAGTGATTTTGTATTAGGAACTAATATAGATATATGATATTACATGGTTCTAATATGTTAACTAATGTCTAAAGTCTCAGTGCATTATAAAAGGCTACACTACAAAAAAATTTGTATTTAGCAGCGGTTTTAACCCTTGTTAATACCATTCGCGGCAGTTTCTAGAACCGTCATAGATTCATGTATCGGGAAGTATTAACGACTGTTATTTTTGCATTTAGCAGTAGTTTCTATAACCATCAGAAAAGGTGTATATAGTGGTGGTTATTTCTGAATTTAGGGCGGTTAAAATCGCCGTAAAATATAAAATAGCGGTGATTTTCCATGCATTTAGCAATGATTTTTTAAAAAATTTTAAAATTTTATTTGCTTTTGGCGACGATTTTCTTTGCATTTAGCGATGGTTTTACCTGCATTTAGCGATGGTTTTACCTGCATTTAGTGACCGTTTTTTAAAATTTCTTGAAAAAAAATATTTTTAGTAGTGGTTTTACCTTCATTTAGCGATGGTTTTTTAAAATTTTTAAATTTTTTTTAACAATGATTTTTAATTTTTTTTAAAAAATTATTTTTAGCGGTGGTATTATGCATTTAGCAACAGTTTTTATTTTTTTTTTAATTTTCTAATGGTAGTTTTCTTTGATTATAGCGTCAATTTTTTGAAATTTTTTTTAAATAAACCGCTGCTAAATATGGTGTTTGAGGTTTCTTTTTTGTTTCCCTGTTTTAATTTTTCCTTTATCTATTAACATACTACAAGAATAATTTATAATAAATGCATACATTTTAAATAAATGAAATTGAATCCAAATTTTGTATTAATAATAAATATTTAAATATTTGTTTATTAAACGTCAAAATTCAACAATACTATACATAGTTCAGCAATCGAAGAATCTAAATCAAGGCGCTGTGTCACAACTATCATGGGAAGAGAGCCTTGTATCAATGACATGTCCATTTCTTGCATTTGGTGGCTGTAAAATAAAATTAAAATTAGTTATTATACTAACCTTGAAAATCATTCATATATAACAAATGTTTAAGTGAAAGTAGTTAAATACAGTAAAATATAGCAAAAAATCCAGTAGCAAATACAATAAAATGCAGCAAAAAATCTGAAGTTTACAGCAAATACAACAAAATATATTAAAATACAGTAGAAAATATAGCAACAAATACAATAGAATACAACAAAAGGTCTAAAAGTTACAGCAAATACAACAACATACAGTACCAAATCTAGCAAAATGCAACAAAAAATCTGAAGTTTATAGTAAATACAACAAATACACCAAAATACAATAGAAAATATAGCAAAATATAATAAAAGATCTGAAATTTATAGTAAATATAGCAACATATAGCAACAAATCCAACACTAAATATAGCAAAATGCAGCAAAAAATCTGAAGCGACGGAAAAAGATCAAGCCAAATCCACTCATATGATTTGATACATCATTGAATGCAAATCAATTATCTGCCCCTTGATATGCAACCATGAATGTTCAAACAGTCCATATTTGATAATAAGGAGAAATGGTTATGTTAAGATTAAAGTGGGACATAAAAAAAAAGAGTTAGGTGTCTAGTATTAGAGGTAATTAAGATTAACCAAAACAAAAAGAGGCTTTAATTTGCCATTTTAAACAACAATTATCAATTAAAATTTTAAATATAATTGGATAAATTATTATTTATAAGTTAATTTAATATAACTCTAATTTGATAGAGTTAATGATTAACTCAATCTAAGTGGTGTTGATTAATGAGCTAAGTGGGTGCTTGTTACTCTTTGAAATTGCAAGTAGAGATTTAATGTTAGTCCCTAAATTTAAGAAGTAGTAGTAGAGGACTTTATAATCCTAATATCAGCAAGATCCTTCAAGAGAATCCTTGTGTCATGCCATATAGCACTAGGATGATCATAAGAGCATGTTTGAGAGATGGCAATCTTAATATAAGCATTATTAGTGGCAATCTAAACCAAAAGTTGAGGAACAAGCCCTAAAAACTTCAAGAGACTCTTTAAAGCATAAATTGCATCAGGCCTGATAGTAAAAGTAGAACCAAACCACACTGCTCTTGAAACATGACATTGAAGAAAAATATGAGTCTCTAAACTGTAGAGGTGCAACTTAAACCTCTATAGTTCCAAGCCATAAACTTCATGGTTCTTGAGGAAGTTGTTTAGGGACAACATCCTTGAATCCAATATGAAATGAAGATAGTGTGAAAGAAATTTTATCAATCAAATTCTTTAAACTATGCTCTAGATCATTTATATCTTCCTCTTGATCGTGATTAGGACTTTGTACATTTTCAACCATAGCATTCTGATCATGATTTAAATTACTGCCTTTCATTTCTAATAATTCTTTCAAGATTAGTCTCCTTCTTTTACTAGATTCAGGCTAAAAGTCACATCTTCTTTTCCTGAACCTTTCTAACAAGAACTCAGAAACCACATGCTCAGGATTAGAACAACTAGGATCATAAGGTTATATCATATCTATATAATGGATCCAATTTGTCAATCATATGTTATGCTAACCAATTTTTTTCTATGATGCCACTTTATTCGGCCAAAGTTCAAGAACTAATACATGACCATCAGATGCTCTAAGCAGATCAATTGGAGAAGCCAGTAGGTAGAGTAATATAAGCATTGAAAAAGCATATGATATGGCTTGATGTCACCAATAAAATTTACACTCCTCCTAAGTGGGCACAACTACAGTTAGCCGTAAGGCTTATATCATCCTACCATGATGGTTAGCCAGCTAGCCTTAACATCCAAGGCATATGAGTAACATATAACACCATGCTACCAGTTTAATAAAAAAAATGTTCATCAAGAAGAGTTGGTGACACACCTTTACTTTATGCAAATGAGGTTCTTCACGTATAAATTGATGACACAGCTACAAATTAAAAAATTGTAGTTAATATACTATCAAGAAATATTCATGTCTATATCAGAGTATAGTATTATGTTAATAGTTGCTCCATGAGAAAAATGACATCATGTAGGCAAAAGATGAAGGAAACTATGTCAAATATATCCTTATACATAGAAATTTCTAGTGCAAATGAGGTGAAACCATTAGGGGTCTCAAAAAATGGAGAGAGGTTTGATATGGATGGGCATAAAACAAAAGCTAATAAGTATATCCTTCCAAGATATCTATTAGCAAATAAAATATGTTAAGATAAAATAGAATGATAAAAGAAAACCTATGCTATGTATCATCTTACAACTAGTTTCAGATAGAGGTCGATGTAGCCAACTACAAGCCGATGGCACTAAAACAAGAGATTCAAAGTGCTTACACAATCATCGAAATTGTATACTTGCATACATGAAAAGATAGTTATTTCCCTTTGAAGCTTAGATCTTGGCAGGGTCAATTGAACTTCATACTTTTTTCAATGCAACTTAAAAGTATGAAACATACATGAAATAGCCACAATCAAATAGAGATGTTGACAGGTAATCAAA
>JANHAO010003035.1:0-27070 GCA_026873985.1 Saraca asoca | reverse complement strand
GATCTTGGGATGAGCTTGAATTTGAGTTTTCATGAAGAAATTTTTGAAATTTTCTCTCTCTAGATTCAAGCCCTTCTTTCACTTACACTATCACAAACACATATCCACCAAAGATCATCAATTGACAGGTTAAACACAATTAAGACAAACCCTTTTTAATTAGAGACTCGACCTTCACTCCATAACAAATTAAGTGTAAACAAAATATATATGAACACAAACATATATATATATATATATATATGATACTTTGAGTACACAGTTCAGTTATATCATTAGCAATGGAAGCATAAGTGACCAATCACACTTTATCATTTTACTTCCATTATAAGGATATAACAATAACTGAGTCTTCATCTTTTTTTCTTAAAAAATATGGAACATTATTTTTTTAAAAAAAAAAATGACCCATTGATTTATGCCAAGTAATTAAACATATCACCTAGATAATTGACAAATAAAAAATATTAAGCATGACTTTTTTTAAAAAAAATAGCCCATTTAAAATTCTCTTCCTTGGGTTCTTTTAAAACCTATCTCAAAATTAAATCAAACTACCACCAAAGCCAAACTTCACATGGAAATTGAGAAACAATAGGGGATACAAATGCAGAATCCCTAATCCTCAGCAATATGTTTTTTTTTTTTTTTGAAATTATCACAAGATTCTATTGGAAATAAATTTTTTGATCCAAAAACAAAGCAACGCATAAATATTTGCATCAAAATCAAAAAATTAAGTTATGCTATAATATACAAATTTTGAAACAAAATTTCACAATCTCTTTTAAACTTATGAACAATGCAAATACATGACCAAAAAATAATATATAGTCATAGAACGTGATTAGTAAACTTTGATACTACTATTGAAAATAATTGGAGACATCAAATAAATAGATCTAATCACATCCTACAGTATATATATATATATATCTAAAATAATAAATCTGGTAATTTAATACATACCTGGTGATAACCTAATATTTATAATTGCTATATATAATTTTCATCCATAATTTATAAGAAAGAATTAAGAATTAAGAAAAGGATAACTCCCATCTATGCTAATGCCATAATTAGATTAGAGTTTGTCATTTTAATAAGGTAATAACAATAATATATAAGATAAGAGTAGGGACCTCTCATTGTGGGAATGAATTGGACTATCCATCATATCATCAATAGCCCAATAAACAATCTCCACATAACAATAAATCTATTGATAGTCTAAATGTCATACTAAAGTTTAATAATAAATATAATCATATATTTAGGTTGATAAACAAATAATATTATTTAATATTTAATAATTTTATTTACAATAAATTGACCGATTATACTAATTCATAATATTATTCCAATAATAATTGCTGAAATGCACGAGGAATATAAGGCCAACAAAAAGTACATTATTTTTTTTTGTGGGAATACTTTCTTGATATTTATTTATTTAATATTGATTTGAGAATTGTTGAATTTATTATGAATTTTTTTTATGATATTTGGGATTAAACATTGACAATTGGTGGTTGATAAAGCTAGTGGCATATAATTATTTTTATTAGATTTGTGACGAAATAAATAAATATTTTTTTTTGCATAGAATAGTGTTTTGTTACATTTTAAATCACATGACGATTGAACTACAAACCAGTTAAACTATAGGATAATTTCTTATAATTTAAGCATTATTTTTAGCCACATCAAACACTAAAAAATGAGCTGATTTTATAATTTCCTGTACTGAATTTATTTAAAATGCTCGCAAACATTGTCAGATCAAACTTTCCTTTACACTATCCTATGAGTTATAAGGAATTCTTAACAATTTTTTAATATAATTTTTAAGTCATTTTTTTAATAGACAGTTCGAAACCCCACAAAGTGAAACAAAAAAAAATTAAAATAAAGGATCGGATGAACGAGATCAGAGGCAAAACTAGATTTTTTTTTTTTTTGAAATGATTGAAATATAATTTCTTAAAAACTTCTGAAAAAAGAAATATTTTTAAAAGGTTATATATAAATTTTTATTAAAAAATTAAATAAAACGTAGAAAAAATTTATAATTTTCCCAAGACTGGGCTAAAGACCTCTCAACCTTGTACAAGACTTCCCCATTGAAAGAGACCCTCATTATAAAAGCATGGACTAAAATTCTAAGGTCCCTAGAAGAAGAAGAAAAATATTACACTCTAAACGTCATATTGATATTTTGATTAACAAATCAATCCACACACAGTGAATTATCTTCGTTGTAAGTATGCATCACTTCAACTTACTCGTCAGTTAACAGATACTACTCCACAGCAAATTAATAATTTAATCTCCTTCACCTGAATCTTTTCTTGCACGTTATGTTTTTCTTTGCTCATGGGGTTTTTGTTCCTCTGTCTCCCTGTGCGCATAAGTAACATAAGATCATGGCAAAATAGAAGGATTTAAGTTTTTATCTAAAATAATAAACGTGTATCATGTCAAATAAAATGAATTATAATAAAATTTTATTAATTTTGATTTTAATATAAATTCAAAAAATTTATATGAAATATGATTTGTAAATAATTTTTGGGTTATTTAATCCAAAAAAAAAACTGTAATATGAGTTTATTTCTGAATAAACTGAATTTTTTTTTTTTATGATCGCAGGTGAGTTAAGATTAATAAAATGGTTTTATTCTTTAGTTTTGTGCCTAGTATTCTTTAGTCTGACATGGTGCTGATAGTGGGAGGGTGTAATCACGAGTGATAATAATTATATAATTCTTTTTATCAAGAGTATTATCATCTAAATTATCTGAGATTTGATTAAATTATAAAAAAAAAAGTATTACACAATTTAATAAATTATTCAGATCTAATTTATCATGTTACATAATATAAATAAAATATATAATAATGTAAAAGAATTATTTACTTTGTTTAGATTGTAAATCTATTGAGTTGAATAAGTATAAATTTTAATAGATTCACTCCTCTTAATTCCTAGTAATCTATGGGAGAATATACATTTGTGAATCCTGATAGAAAGATTGCATTAAATGACTTAGGATAAGAGTAGAGACCTACTTTGTATATATTAATTTGATTGAGTTAAGATTACCCATCATAGGATAGTCTAGTTACAACACTCACATAATTAGTAACCACTTTTGGCCTAACATTACAAAAAAAAAAATAGTTAGTTAGGCATGATTATACCATGGCTAATTGGAGAGAAAATGTGGCTTTTGATAATTTGCCTCATTCCATCAACTGTGGGGCATGGCAAATTTTGTTTGCCACAGTTCTTGTATGTGTGGTAATACAAACATTGCCACAATAAAAATTATAGCTAACCTTGATTTAATTACGATTTTTTACATATCTAAATTTACACCAAAATTTTAAAATATTTACGTATATATTTTAGGCAAGCTTGAAACCATGGCTAACTATATCCATAAAAATTTAAGCTACAATTTGTAAATGTAGCTAATTGGATTCTATTTATTTTAAATTTCTGGCTAGGTATGTGGTTTGCCATGGTTAAAGCCGTGGCAATAGTTTTTTAAAAAAAATATATATAAAAAACATAATAATGAAAAAGATAATGTACAAATGTACTAATTCAATCCACTTGTTAAATATATAGGAAACAACCAAAGTACTAAAATTCACTTAACATTAAAACATATCTAACAAAAAGGTAAATCTTGTGATATAACAATTAATATAATTCATGGAGTTTGAAGGTGAAGATGACTAAGAATGAGGGGTATCATAATTAGAAGTTGGAAATTAAGAATTAAATTTATCTTGCATGAATTTCAAGAGACTATTTAGTTGAGTTTGAATTTGTGAAAGTTGCTCCTTAGTCTCATTATATCCTATCAATTTCTCTTCCAAAATCTTAACTTGCTTTTCTAAGTCTTCAACTCGCTTCCCAACTACATTGTTGATAAAAGCACCTAAAATTATAGAATTACCACATTGCATAGGTAATCTAAAAGCATTAGAAGGACAAACCCCAATTCCCAAACCACACATGTGACCAGAATGTTCATTTTCAAATACTTTTCCCATTACAGCATCCGGTTGAGTTAAGATTGCTAATGAAACACCTAAAGTGACAACATATTCTTGATCTTGAGATAAATGCTTTGAAATCTTATCCCATAAATTGAGCACAAGTGTTTACAACATGCAACCATATTGGAAAACATAAAATATAAGATATTGCTTAGGAAAAAAATCCAATCTTCAATGCTTAATAGTTGCAAATCATCAATCAAATAATATTTTTGCTAGCAATAACTAAAATTCAATACTAATATAATGTAATTCTTAGCCTATATATATTATATATCAATCACATGGCAAACACTTGGAAGTTTGGAATTGAACATAAACCAATCCAAAATTTCACCCTCATGTTAAGTTTATAAAATGTCAAACAAATTAAATAAAGTATAAGATCTTCAATTGATACCTTTCAATTAGATTTATCCACCTAAAATGTACTAGACCAGCAATAATTGCTTCTTTAACAAGGTGATAAATCAAATAAACCATAATAGTGAAAAAAGATGGAGGGAATATCATTTCCATGTGGCAAAGTGTTGATGTAATTTGATGTTGGAGTTTTTCCCAAGTGTCTAACATTCAAAACTTTGCAAGAAAGTTCTCTAAAGTAGTTGGATAATTTGATTTGCGCTAAAATAACCTCTTCAGGAAGGGATCTTCTTAAAGCTATTGGAAGAATATACTCTATAAGAATGTGTGAGTCATGACTTTTAAGGCTTGAGATCTTGCGTTTCTTACAATTAACACTTCTAGAAATGTTTGATGAGCACCCATAAGAAACTACCACACTTTTCAAAATATTCAAAAATACATCTTTCTCTTGATTTTTCATTTTAAAACAAGCAGGAGGAAACTTACAAGAATTAGGATATGGATGAAGTTTCTTTCTTAACTTTATGGTCTCCAAGTCTTTATGAGATGAAAGATTATCTTTTGTCCTTTTTTTATTATAAAGCACAACAAACAACACACTGTCAAAAACATTTTTCTCAATATGCATCATATCAAGGCAATGGGAATACATTTATGCTACTAATAAGGTAGGTCCTAAAAGATGCTCATTTTCTTTTATTGTTTAGGGTCATCCTTACATGTACTTTCATCATGAGGCTAAGACTTTCATCAATCTGTCTAATGATTACATAGCCAAGTAGTAGACTAGGTGCTTGTCTAAGTCTAATACCTTGTTTAATAATAAAAAATAAAAAAAATTGGAAAATGTGGTTAGGAGCTAAAATAAAAAACTTAAATTTGTCACCGAGGCTAAGTTATAGATTTTCTCTTTTACAGGAGGACTTTCTTAAAGTCAATGGAAGGTCGGTGGGGTAAAATTGTAATTTCTTCCATTTCTATTTCAATATAAGTTTTTCCCAATAGATTTTTTTCCCATACAGTGGCATTTTCCAAAAACTTCCTCACATTCCTCCTTCTCAACTAAACTCCTCCATTGATTGCTAGCCGCTTCCTCATCTTTGCTCAGCGCCGTCGTCATTCAATCATCTGACCATCTTCCTTCTCTTTCTAGCGCTTCCTCCGGTGTGTAGCTTCTCGCATCAGAGTAGAAACTCTTCCCCGATTTTAGTAGTTTCTTCTGGCTGACCTACCTCTACTTCAGTCTTTGCAACCCGATTAGCCGCCGGCTCTCTTCTTCCTCAGCCACTTCCTGGTAGCTCTTCTCTTCCCTTGGAGTATTTCACAATAGCAGCAACAATTTCTCCTCCCCTGTTTCTGCATTGTTCGATTGCTTCCTCCTTTGGCAAGCTGATCATTAGTACTTTAGAGTCTGGTGAGCATTCCAAGAGCATCAAATTTATTTTATAGTAATCCTACAGTTAGTTTCCAAGAAATTTTCCTTAAAAGCTTTACTGTGCAAAGTTAAAGAAAGATGGAAATTTTCTTATGGATTTGCTCCAAATAAATTCTTATCGACAAACCAAGCACACTAACATAAGATTTTTGAAGCTTCAACTGAAAAACCCAAGTTAGCTAACCTAGCTCCTAAGGGTGTCTAAGGTGAATGGATAATCCTCCTCACTTAATGATTCTATTTGTAAATATAAAATAATTTTATTATATGAAACATTATTAATCCTTTTAAATAATAGGATTTTTCCTATATATTAAAGTGGTTTCAAAAGTATATTTATATGTTGTATGTGTATATGAAATGGTTTGTTTTGCTAAAATTATGCATTTTCATTTTGCTTTATATTATTAGAATTGCCAATTCTATTTTTCTATGTGATGAATAGATATGAAAATACATCAGCAGATTTATGTATGTTTTGATAAATGTTGCTTACCTGAATAAGAATTTTTATACTATGTGATATTTTTTTATATTATTGAAGAGGTTCTGGATCCACTAGAAATTCATTGGTAACCTCAAATGCATTTGTAACTAGTTGATAAGATAGCATGATAAGGGAGCAGTCAAATATATGAATATTTGACAGGCGCATTGGGATGGATTTTTGGGGGAGATGATGGTTTTGATGTATGATGTTATGGTTATCTTTGGGAATTTTCCTTTGGGATTCTAGTTATGTGTTTTAATTAATTGCATATATAACTTTTAGAAATCGTTACTGACTTTCTTTCATAATATGTAATGATGAGCATATTTTCATGGTAGCCTACTTTGATACTTATTATTATGATGTTGAATGTTATGATTTCAATTACTTGATTTCCTTGAGGAATGATTGCTTTCAAATTTATTTTGTGACTATGGCTACTGAATGGGTAAGCATATTTTTCATGACTATATACTTTCAAACATAATTTTTAAATGAGATTTTTAGGTGATCATGGGATTGTTTACTCATTGAGTTTCTATGAAACTCACTTCTCTCTTCTCTATGTTTTTCAGAACTTGAGGACACATCCACAACCCATCCACCTCATCCTGATCCTGGATCTGCTCATTAATTGAATAGGTCACTTTTTATGGAGATCTAAGGTATATACATAGTGTAAATGTTGGTAGTTAGTTTAGTATTTGTGCATATGTATTTTGTTTAGATGAAGCCCAGTAGATATAGCCTTGTGTTGTCTGGGCTGTTGTGATGTTGAATCGTCATACAGGATATATATAGGGCATGTAGCCCTTGGTTGTTGTGTAGACCTCGTGCCTGAATGTCTTATAAATAGAGGGAACTCTATTGGATTTTCGATAGAAAAGATATGTTTATATTTATCTGTTATTATGGTTATATGTCTTAACATGTCATCTTGCATGGTTAGGCTTGTAGAAGGTTTTCTAATAGTAATCTTCTATGCTAGTCACATGCTGAGGATTAAAGCATGACAAAGTTAGTATTAGAGTCAGGTTAAGGGTTTAGGTGCATGATAAAGGTCTCCAACTACCAAAATGGGATAAGCATATTGAGTTTATGTTAGTACGCCTAGGAGCATGATACATGAATAAAAAGATGCTAACACCCACACCATGGATGTATATTAATAATTTCTACATTTCCTAAATTCCCAATTCTATAAATGTGTATATTGATTCCTGTCTAAAACCAATCTTCTTGTTTCATAATAGGAAAATGCCGCCTAGAATGTGACTTCCACATAAACGCCGAACTGAAGAAGTGTCTAAAGAAGCTTCTCACCAGCTCTCTCCTTCCCAATCGATACCTTGGGACTGGGGTAGATCTAGAGGTTGAGGCCGTACTAGAGGCCGAGGCAATATTGCTCAAGGAGGATTACAAGCAGAGAGCTCTTAATTTGAATCAGGAGCTTCATCCATATCTGAGACTTTAGTTAGTCCCTCTTCCTCCAAGATCCTAGCATGGGCCATGGATATGAAGAACATAATGATGGAATTCATGAACAAAATGATACATCTAGAAATACAAAGGCAAGAAAGGAGGCCAGAAACTGAGATGTCTCCATCCCTTCCACCTCCTATCGTGGATCTTTCCAACTATCTAAAGGAATTTCATAAACTCAGACCCCTGAGATTTTCAAGCATTGGGTCAGATATGGACCCTATTGTATTCTTAAATCAAATTGAGCGGTTGTGGTAGGTTCTGAGATGCCCAGACGAAGTACATGTATAGTTAGTTAAATTCCAGCTAGATGATACTGAAGCTACTTGGTACCAAGGTTGGGAAAATTATAAATCCTCAGGAGATGGGGTGAACACTTGGGAAGCATTTCGCACAACTTTCTTGTAGTAATTCTTCCCTTCTGGGTAGTGATTTATTAAAATGTAGGAATTCCAAAATTTAAAATAGGGAGAATTATCAGTTTTAGAGTATGTTACACAGTTTCTTCACCTCTCTCAGTTTACAGGTAGTATGGTCTCCATTGAACAAGAAAAAGCCTAGCGATTTGTCGGTGGTCTTAATGACTGATATTTCAATGCCATATCGTTCACTGAAGACACTATGTATGAGCAAGTTTATAGCCAGGCTATTAAGTTGGAAATAAGGCTTAAAGAAAGAAGACAAGATAGAGAAATGCAAGGGAGTTCCAAAAAGAAATCTAGAACTTAAAGTTCTAATGAGATGTAGGAAGACAAAGATCAATAACTTCAAGTACACCCTACTTTAGGAGACCCTCAGGTGCCACTGCCCGTAGCCATCCTTCTTCTAGGGGACTTAGCTCTCATCCTATCACTTCAGCCAAATCCAAGACATCAAGGTTGTGTTAATTTTGTGGGAAAGTTTACCCTATGACTTGTAGGCAGGGTACTAGAACCTGTTATGATTGTAGCCAAGAAGGCCACTTGGTGAGAGATTGTCCATATGCTTCTACATCACCTACTGGTGTCAAGATTATGGGAACATCAGGCAGTGCCCATCCACCAAGCCCTCGGTATCTAGATCTGCTGTTAGAGGTAGAAGTAGAGGTTCAGTCAGTAGAGGCTATGGTGGAGGTCAGATGACTGCTACACGAGTATTTACCCTAATGAGGGAAGATGCCCAAGCCTTTGATGCTATGGTCATAGGTATCTTGATAATCAATTTTATTTTAGCTCATGTATTGTTTGATCCTGGTACAATTCATTCTTTTGTATCCACCTATATGACTGAGACTTGTTAGACCTCGAATCCCTCTAAAATCACAGTTATTAGTATCTACTCCCTTGGGCTAAACAATGACAATTTGTGAAATGGTTTCTTCTTATAGAATTGGTATGTGTGGAACTATTTCGCTCGCCAACTTGATTATGCTAAATGTGATGGACTTTGATATTATCTTAAGCATGAACTGGTTATCATGCACTTTTATCCTTGAAAATAACCATTACTAATGGCCCACAATCTGTTCTTTCCTCATGGAATGCCTCCACTAGCCACTACACCTAGTCTGGTGTCACATGTGATTCTCATCGAAATGTGACAACTTTGAACCTCATCAGTCTTAGCCTTTTTGGCACACTTTTCAATGATGTTGCTCACCTTTCATTCCTTACTAATCTCTTAATTACTGATAACCACATCTCTAGATCCATTCCGCCAAGGATCTTTGCCATTGTTGGCCTTCGCTTTCTCAACCTTACTAACGTCTTAAATCTCACTTTTCCCTCTGAGCTTGCCTAGCTCAAGAATCTTCAGGTCCTTGACTTGTACAACAATACTTTGACTGGAAAGCTTTCACTTGTTACACAAATGCCAAATTTGTAACACTTGCATCTCAGAGAGAACTTTTATTTTTCCTGGTCAGATCCCACTGGAGTATGAATAATGGGAACATTTGAAATACTTAGTTGTTTCTGGTAATAAACTGACCAGCACCATTCCACTAGAGAATGGAAAATGATGACTAATGTTGATGTAGCTAGAATGCCGTACTTGTAGGCACTAGTTAAGGAAGTCCTTTGGGTCATTTCCTCCTGGTCCACTCTTATCGTGGGCCTGACTCTCCACGTCTGATGTCCAACTTAGCAATGGGGTGGTCATTCCCTCTAACACCATAGCCATGGTAAATATGTGGGCTATCGCCTATGACCCATATATCTAGGATGCCCCACTTGAGTTCAGGCCTAAAAGGTTTCTGGAAATCAAAGGTGGAGTTGATGTGGACGTAAGGGGTGCTGACCTTAGGCTTGCACCATTTGGGGGCTAGGTGTAGGGTGTGCCTTGGTAAGAACCTTGGGCTTGTGATCGTCACACTTTGGGTGGCTAAATAGGTGCACCATTTCAAGTGGATTTAAGACGAGGCTTACCTTGTTGCTCTAAGTAAACTACTTAAGCTTTCTTGTGAGATGAAGTTTCCTCTGCATGCTGTGGTTACAGAAAGAAATGCTTGACTTCGAATTTAGAAGTCTATGATGGCCAACTTGAGTTGAAAAGAAATTCCAATGCAATGGATATTGCATCAAATAAGGTAATTGTGCTCAGCTTAATGTTTGAATCAGAATGTCCTTGGGGGTCTGGTAAATGCTTCTCATATAAGTCATGGTAGTTTTAATAGCCATGATGATAAGTTGGATATGACTCGAAGCAAAGTGAGAGAGATACACTGCATGTTTTAAGCAGTTTATAAGAAGCTTTTGTAGGAAGAAGAAGCAAAGTTAAAACATAGTGTGAATAGCCATAAAAAGGGGTTGATTTACAAGCAACAAAGATTCTCGATGAGAAAGGGAAATATGTTAATACAGGGTGGCATGGATTACATGAAGCACAATGGAAAGATCCTGGCAACTATTATTGTTTCATCCAGGGCCTATGTTGATAATTTGGGGGTAACTCAGATGTCATGATTTACATTAGGTAAAGGGGGAATGTTATGAACACTGATAAAGAACCCAAAGATTGGAAGCATAAGAGTGACAATCTTGCTTTGAAGAAGAGTACTGAGAAAAAGAATCTTGTTAGGGTGATATGTAGCCCCATGAGAAAATCATAGGAAAAAGGGAAACAACTTAGGAGCCTGAGTCCATCATGATGAGTAAATACCCTCAACTTTTTAAATAATCTAATGGTACGAATTCTTATTTCTTATAATCATGTTTTAGAATTCGAGAACGAATTCTTTTGTTAGGAGAAGAGTTTGTAATACCTTGTTTAATAATAAAAAATAAAAAAATTGGAAAATGTGGCTAAGGGCTAAAATGAAAAACTTAAATTTGTCACTGGGGCTAAGTCACAAATTTTCTCTTTTACAGAAGGACTTTCTTGAAGTTGATGGAAGGTCAGTAGGACAAAATTCTAATTTCCCCCATTTCTACTTCTTTATAAGTTTTTCCTGGCAAATTTTTTTTCGACGCAGTGGCATTTTCCTGAAACTTCCTCAATATTCCTCCTTCTTAACAGAACTCCTCCGTCAATTGCCAGCCGCTTCTTCATATTTGTTCAGCACCATCGCTGTTCAATGATCCGTCCACCTTCTTTCTCTTACCGGCACTTCCTTCAGTGTGCGGCTTCTTGAGCCTGAGCAAAAACTCTTTCCTGGTTTTAGAAATTTCTTTTAGCTGAGGTACCTCCACTTCAACCACTATAACTCGACTAGTTGCCAGCTTTCTTCTTCCTTGGCCACTTCCCGGTAGCTCTTCTCTTTCCCTGCAGTAGTTCACATCAAGGGCAATAGTTTCCCCTCCCTTGTTTCTGCACTGTTAGGCTATTTTCTCCTTTAGCTTGCTAGTGAAGCTTCTGCCGGCAATAAGCTGGTAATCGGTACTTTGGACTCCGGTGAATATTCCTAAAGCATTAGATTTATTTTATAACAATCTTACAATTAATTTCCAAGAAATTTCCCTTGAAACCCTTACTGTGCAAAGTTAAAGAAAGATGGAAATTTTCTTATGGATTTGCTCTAAATAAATTCTTATCAAAAAACTAAGCATACTAACATTAGATTCTTGGAGCTTCAACTAAAAAACCTAATTTATCTAACTTGGCTCCTAAGGGTGTTTAAAATGAGTGGACAATCCTCATCACTTAATGATCCTATTTGTAAATATAAAATAATTTTATTATATAAAACATTATTAATTCTTTTAAATAATAGGATTTTCCTTATATATTAAAGTGATTTCAAAAGTATATTTACATGTTGTATGTGTACATGAAATTGTTTGCCGTGCTAAAATTATGCATTTTCATCTTACTTTATGTTATTGGAATTGCCAATTCTATTTTTCTATGTGATGAATAGATATGAAAATACATTAGCAGGTTTATGCATGTTTTGATAAATGCTACTTACCCAGATAAGAATTTTTATGCTATGTGATATTTTTTTAGATTATTAAAGAGGTTCTAGATCCATTGAAAATTCATTAGTAACCTCAAGTGCACTTGTGACTAGTTGATATAATGGCGTGATAAGGGGGTAGTTGAATATATGAATATTAGACCGGCATGTTGGGATGGATTTTTGGGGGAGATGATGGTTATGATATATGATGTTATGGTTACCTCTGGGAATTTTCCTTCGAGATTCTAGTTATGTGTTTTAATTAATTGCATATATAACTTTTAGAAATCTTCACTGACTTTCTTTCATATTATGTAATGATAAGCATATTTCCATGGTAGCCTACTTTGATACTTATTATTATGATGTTGAATGTTATGTTTTCAATTACTTGATTTCTTTGTGGAATGATAGCTTTCAAATTTACTTTGTAACTATGGTTGCTAAACAGGTAGGTAAGCATATTTTTCACGGCTATATACTTTCAAACATGATTTTTAAATGGGATTTTTGGATGATCATGGGATTGTTTACTTACTAAGTTTCTATGAAACTCACTCCTTTCTTATCCAAGCTTTTTAGAGCCTAAGGACACACCCACGACCCTTCCACCTCATCCTAATTCTAGATATGCTCATTGATCGAGTAGGTTACCTTTTGCAGAGATCTAAGGTATATACATGGTGGACATGTTGGCAATTGGTTTAGTATTTGTGTATATGTATTTTTTTTAGATGAAGCCCAGTAGGTATAGCCTTATTTTGTTTAACTGTTGTGATGTTGGACCATCGTACAGGTTATGTATAGGGTGTGTAGCCCTTGGTTGTTATATAGGCCTTATGCCTAGATGTCCTATAAATAGAGGGAATTCTACTGGATTTTTTATAGAAAGGATATGTTTATATTTATCTATTATTGTGGTTATGTGTCTTAAAATGTGATCTTGCATGGTTAGGCTTGTAGAAGGTTTCCTAACGGTAATCTTCTACACTGATCACGTGTCATGGATTGGAGTGTGACACTAAGCTTAATAGTACCATTAAACGTATCTTTGTTATACTTAAGCTTATAGTTAAACAGTATTCCTTGACGATGTGCCATAAAATAATTTTTCTTACCAAACTTGAGCCTTTTAGAATTTGTCTCAAAATTACATGTTGGGCATGCAAGTGACATATGAGTATTCCAACCAGACAAACTGTCAAGTCCCAAAAAGTCACTAATAGTCCACATAAGTACAACACACATTTGAAACTTTTCATTTATAGATGAATCATAGGTATCGACACCATCTTCCAACAATTATAACAATTCTACAATAAGAGATTGCAAGTAGACATCAATATTATTTCTAGGCATTGTTGGTCCAGGAATTACCATTGACATGATAAAAGAAGTTTGCTTCATAGTCATTCATGGAGGTAAGTTGTAGGTATACAACATAATAGGCTAAATATTATTGTCTGAACTCAATGTTCCAAATGGATTGAAACCATATATAGCTAAAGTAAGTCTGACATTTTGAAGATCTAAAGCAAATTCTAGATACAACAAATCAAAGTCTTTCCATGCTTTATTGTCTCTAGAATGCCTTAATAAGCCATCAAGGTTAGCATTTGTAGCATGCCATTTCATATCCTTTGTAGTTTCCGAGGACATGTATAATTTTTGCAATCTAGGTATAAGTGGGAAGTAATGAAATATCTTTGCTAGTTGTTTCTCTTTTTTCCTTTTGGTTGCATATTGCACTGTTTGCAATTCCTTCCATTTCAATTGGCTTCCACCTAGATGTGTGGCAATACTTGTACTCATCCCTTACTTCATCCGATTTCCAGTAAAGCATACAATTTTTTTGACATGCATGAATTTTATCATAACTCAAACCTAACTTTTTAATCTTTTTTTTTTTTTTTGCCTTATAAAATGATGCAAGAAGTTTAGCATGCTCCAAGACATCTTTCAAAAGATTAAAAATTATAGAAATTGATTTATCAATTGTACCACACAAAATCTTAATATGATACAAATGAATAATGAATGACAACTTAGTATATTTTGTGCAACCATCATACAATGCTTGATTCTCGTCTCTTAGTAACTCTTTAATTTTATCTAACTCGTCATTGCTTATATCCCCTGGAAATCTAGTAATGTCATTACTAGATTGATTGAATGGTTTTGGATCTTGATTTCCACAATCCTCAATGACACCAAATGTGCCATGTAATAAGTTATGCATTGGATAGTGTCTAATTGGTTTCTCATGATATTGGGTAATAGATTTCTTAATGGCTTCAATAGGTTCTTCCCTATGCATATGCCAAATAGTATATTTTGTTAGAAATCCCGTGATAAGCAAATGAGTAAAAACTTCATCCCTATTTCTCATATGACGAAATCCCTAAGTAATGCAAGAACATACAATCTATCCATTTATTGCTTTTGAAAAAGCAAAATTGAGAAATTCTACTACCCCACTCTTGTATTCTCTCTAATTTATGGGTTTCCCGATCTAGGTCCTATCAACCATGATTGGATTTATCTACTTTAAATCCAAAATAATATTAAAACATAAGATAGTGATTTACATTATACTAGCCTTATATTCAAGTGTGTGCCTATAAAGCAAAAGTTAGTTTCTTTAATATACCATACACCTATAAATTACTTGAAAAAACTAATAATAAAGGATACAAAATAGGTAAAATGAGAAAAAAATAAAAACATTATGTAACAGCTTTTAGAGAATCTACAAAACATTTTTAACTCAAATAAGCACAAAGGAGTTACTAATATGGATATTATTCATCTAAAACAAGAAAATAAAACAAATATGCAAGCAAATGTTATTGCATTTGTTGAGATAATTAGTGTAAATTAACTAAAAACTAAAAACATTTAACAATGGCATAAGTGTACTGACCACAAGAGTTAGCAAATCTTCAGCTTAATCAATTATAAGCAAGGTTCTAGCAACCTGATGGTACTTTAAGAAGCTTTATGGCTAATCACTTTGAATGCTTTGTATTATCAAAATTATGAAAACATAGAATAAAAAGGTGATATGTTTGAATTTATATAAAGTTCAATAACATAAAATCAATATTAAAAACAAGACAATATGACACAAAGCTAAAACTTTAAGTTAGACCCAAATTCAATACATATTTGCAATGATGTGGAAAAAGTTTATATTTAGGCCATTAGAATGAAGATCACAAGTAGCATTGTTGAACAATGTAAGTGTATCATAATTAGGAATGGCACCTTCATAGAAGTAGGTATATTCCAATGTCATCCAAGAACTACTAAAAGATATTGCATTTTGTTAGGTTTAAGAACTCTTCTAGTGCCTTCACATTTGCATCAACAGTCACATATGATTATCATTTCTAAAGATCAAGTGCTCAAAACATGCTTCAACAACAAGATCAAAATCAATATTCATATGTAGTATTTTAATGTCTTGCAAGATATCCATAAACTTAGATAGAGTTTCGCTCATATAAGCTTAGTGTTTTCTAGTTTTAATTTGAATTTTACTAGTATTTTCAGGCATATTAGGAATTATGGGAGTCTATAGTTAAATAGGTGGTACGTTTTCTCTTTGTAATGTAGATATTTTCTCTACTTAGTTGTAAAATAGCAATTAAAAGAATCTAATTTGGGCTTATGTGATGGCATTATGTAGGAGGGATACAATTAAAGCTATCTCAAAACATAAATTTGCATACATGATTCTAAAACCCATACAAAATCTAGTCAAGTGTCCTACCAAATAACTAGTATAAGAGACCTTAAAAGTTAAAAAAAAAAAACTACTTTAAAAATAAAAGTCAAAATAACCATATAAATCATAATGAAACATTAAGGCAGTAGAGCAAAGAAAATCTTATGAAATCATATTTTCAATATATCAAGCAAACACATATGGACATCAATATGTCCCTACACTTTACAAACCCACTTGTTATATCATTACAAAGTATGAATCAACTGACTAATAATATATAAACAATTGACCAACTTAAAATGTGTAGTAGTAAAGATAAACCTACCTTTTATTCATTTTGGCATAAAACGGTCATAGCAAAATGACCTCTTTAAAACCAAAGTCAATTCAATCCTTTTAATATGCATTCATGGCTTTATATATAATATCCTATCTTGCTTTATGCTCTTAGTATTTACCACCAAATATTTTTGTAATGTTTGAAATGACCGTTATAAGTCACTGATGCAAATTTGTGATGCAACAGCAATAGTGAATGGATTGGCTTACAAAGACCTAAGATTGGTTTTAGCCAATGACCTCTTCTTTAGTCGACTTCAGATAGTAGGGAACACATCAAACACTGTCAGATCCAAAGTGACACAAGTTGTTATATCTCAGATACCAGGATTCAACACTTTGGGAATTTCACTTGCAAGTTTAACATCAAACAAAAGAAAAGGGCAAAATAGTAATTATCAACATACTGAGTCCTTTTTCATTCCAATAGTTAGAAATTTGAGATAGGGTGCCAAAGCTAGAAGGATGTTGGAATATGGTAACTAGTAATTACTTCAAACTTGAAATCAAATTCATAAGAAAGAGATCAAATTATGAAAAAGAACCATGTGCAAATCTAATGGCTAAAATAAATATTTTACAGATAATTTGGTATATAGAATAGTGATTTAATTTGCCTTCAAAGTACAATATGCAAATCTATGCCTTACTAGCAAGTTAGCTTATACTAGTTCATATGTCTCTCTATTGTATCGCATCTTATTGCAATCAAAATTAGAGTACAACTAATGAAAAGAAACCCATAAGCATAAAAACAAAGCTTAAAGAAATAATACCAATTATTGAATAAATAAGCCATCCTTCATCATTGCTAGCCGCAAAGAAATAACCTATAGAGTTAATAATGTGAGAATGCTCACTTTTGAATTGTATTATTTCAATATTTATAGATACAAGATACTTACATGTATAGAGGTAAAGAATAATAATTCAAAAGCTTAAATTATAAGATAAGAGAAGCTATTGAGATCACAAGATAATTGAAAATAAAACAAACTACCTCTAAAAGATTTTCAATGTTCATAGATACAAAATGTTTACATGTATAGAGATAAAGATAAATAATTCAAAACTTTAAACTCCAAGATAAGTGAAACTGTTGAGATAATAAGATAATTAAAATAACAAACTGCATATGACAGATTTTCAATATTTATAAATAAAAGGTATTTACATGTATGAAGATAAAGAAGAATAATTCAAAAGTTTATTGAAGTTGTTGAGATAACAAGATAATTGAAAAACAAACTGTATCTGAGAGATTTTCAATATTTATAAATACAAGATACTTACATGTATAGAGATAAAGAAGAATAATTCAAAAGCTTAAATTACAAGATAAGTGATCTTGTTGAGATAATGAGATAATTGAAAAGCAAATTGCATTTAAGAGATTTGCTTGAATTGCAATTCCTTATCTTTATCATTAGCCTCTACTTTCCAAAATCCACTAGGAAAACAAGAAGAAGCAGAAGGTGCCTATGCTATATTTCTCAACTTAAAAATAATCTAGCTATAACACACATACAAACTAATTAAAACCAACACCAAAGTACTAAAAAGAAAAGAATATTGACTACTAAATTGGAAAAAAAAGTTACTATGGTTTGATCAAAAAAATTTGACAATCCTTGAAAATCGAACCTTTTTGAGGCATCAAAATACCAAATACAAAAAAATAGTTGACTACTTAATTGAAGAAAAAAAAAGCATTCTAAGATTTGATAAAAGAAATTTGACAAACTAAACCTATAAGCCAAACCTTTTCAAGGCATTAAAATAAATAGAAACTTCCTTATATTTAGTAATTGAACATTTGAATGTAACCACAAATCTACCAAATTCCACGTAACATAACTATATTCCTTTCTTTAAAGTCTATATTTCATAGAAATGGTTTCTTTAATTTAATTGTCTAATTATTGTTATACAGAGCTTTAGTGAAAGTTTTGTAGCTATAAGAACAAAAGTTCAAAAAGTGGGTATATCTTTAACAACTCATAATCAGCTCTACAATGCAAAAGTAACGGAATAGGTCTCATAAATCTTCAACACAGCTTGTAACTTGCATCGGTTGAGGTTTTGGCTTTGCATTTTGAGAGTTTAAAATTTTAGATATTAAGGGAGGTTTATGATTTTTTTTTACACTAAAAGAAATGAAGAGTAAAAGAGAATGGTTAAGCTCTTCAATTTCATGGGAAGAAAAAGAGGGAGCGATGTGTGCTAAATTTTTTTGCCATGCAGATAACTAGCCATGAGTCTTGAAATTGTAACAAAAACATCAATTTTTATTTTAGTTACCCATAGTTAATTAAATTGTGAATAAAGTATTATGGCTAATTAACATTTTTTTTTTGTAGTGCAAGTGTCATATTGAGCCCCATAATATTATTACTTGAAGATTAGGCTAATTTATAATAATTAATTTGACATTTATATAATTCAAGTTTTATAAAATATTCTGAACTATGGAAGTCTACACGAAAATTTCTAACAATCTCTCACTTGAATGACATAGTTCTGATCATAATGACGAAAGCTATTATTTGAAGTACCATATGTGGACACATTAATAAATGTCAAATTAACAATAACACTATTACAACCACAGGTCTAAATTGAGATCATAAGTATTTAGTAATCCATAGCATCATATTCGATAGGAGTACTAATGTCATGCACGTTTGAGTACATCCACCTTGATGACCATAATATAATGTGAAATGTAAGTATCAAGATTTACATAATAGTAAATATGATTATATGTAAATATCCATGTAATGGTCTATGCATCCATCCAAGATACCAAATAAGATTCAATAATCTCAACACAATAATGAGATAGGTTTATACGTCTCCATGAACATGTTATAACATAATGCGCATAAATAACAAAATATGGCAATATTTTCAGCGTTTCAAAAATCTTGAGATTAACAATAACACAAGTTTATCATTTCAATAAGAAACATAAAACTCCCACTGACCTTGAATACCAAAAGGCTTAACCAAACTCATTCTAGTTACTTGTTCACGAAACAATCTTACATCTAAGCCTTTTAGTTAGTGGATCCACCAGCACTTAATCTATAGTAACATGTATGATGCTTATGTATCATTTCTTTAATAAATTGATATTTAATATCAAAATATTTTGTTCAACAAAACTTCTATTGTTTTAAGAGAAGCATATTGCAACAATATTCTCATAATAAATGGTTAAAGACCTAGAAAGGCTATCTATAAATTTAAATCTGGACATCAAATTTCATAACCAAATAGCCTCAAGAGTGGCTTTATAACATGCAACACTTCTATTGTAGAGGTTGTTGTGATTGAATGCTTAACACTTTTACACAAAATAGCTTTTCTTGCCATCATAAAGGTTCGGGGCCAAGCTCCTATCAACAGGAAATTAGTTCTCTTACCAAGCTATTTTTTGTGTTGAGAAGAGGTGTGGTGATGCAGATGGACAAGAGGAAGAAGGGGGAAAGGCAAAGTTTTAACGTGGTTTGGCTAAATTTGGGCAGCACCAGACCCTACGTCCACGGCGAAGATTTTATTGATATGAAGGATTGTTTATACAGAGTTTTTGGCTTATAATATGCTAGCCTCCTACCTTTCTTCTAACAATGTAATCCTATTTATAGAGGAAGAAGGAGTTACATGCATTAATTACAAGCTATAGTTGTGTTACATCAAAATATAAATGAAAAAGATAATAAAAGCTAAAATCTAGCTATTGCAGGATATAGGCCACAGGATGGGTCCCTCCTGTCAGTTAGGGACTTGCATCTATGAATTGTCTTCTACTTGGTATGGTCTTTACTGTGCAGAATGTTCGTCATCTCGAGCTGGGGTTCCTTGCTCGAGGTCGCTGTAGCGTGCTCGGTGTCACTGTAGTGAGGTAGCGAGCTTAAGCAAGACGGTCGACTACTTGACGAGCTGGTCTTATGATCACCTCGTTGTATTGCTATCTAGAAGTGAGTGAGGTAAAGTTTGTTGTGCGTCTTCAGTAAGCTGGACAATCTAGCCTTTAGCGGGTTCAGATCTATCGCATTCTTCTGAGGCCATTTTTTGCCTATGACATGAGCCCCCCAACTCTCGATTTGCTTTGTGAATCAAGAGTTGTAAGTTTACGAGGCTCGATTCGTATCTTCACTCAGTGTCCTTTCTTAATCGGAGTGTCATTTTAGATGTCTTTTTACTTTGTTTTAGACCATACTTTCTTCAGTGTGCCATTTTTGGCCATTGACGTGGCATTATCACTGGTTTCAGGCTATCAGATGAAGATCAGTTGGATGCCTTCTGGATCCTTCGGGGGATCGAGCAGGCCTTTTCATACCCGTAGGGTTTTTCTTTTTTCCCTAAAAGAGATCGAATGGAAGAGGCTGAAGAGCCCCCTACATTTTTGTTAGCTTTGCTTCTGACGAAGCTTGTTAAGGCATGGATGGTCTGTTGCAGAGTATCGGGAGGCATGGATAGCCTGTTGCATGTGGCTTCGCCACAGGATCCATCCGGTGGGCTCCTGGGGAGTCTTGTGCAGATCCCGAATGATCTCCTCCCAGCGTTGCTTATGAGCTGCTGCCTGGCCAGTCAGCTTCTTATGACTTTTTGATTTGCTCTGGGTCTGGCTGAGGTAGATACGTCAGAGGAATATAAGTAGAAGTAGCTAGAGGTCGATGTCCTTCCTATAGGCGCAAGCTCACTAACTGGCCTTCTGCTCTTTCTTACAGGAATGGTAGTACCAGGTCTTCGAGCTTCTTGCTTTTGTTTCTACATTTCTTCTTTTGATGTAATTTTTCCTCGTTGAGCGAGGTTTTTTTGCTGTATGAGCTTTTCTTTCCTTGAATGTTATACCGGATGCTTCATGCATCGCTATATGTTAATTTCTGATGATTAATAAAATCTCTTTTTAGCCAATCGATCGTGCTTTATCTTTCTGGTTGCTTAATCCATTGTGAGTGAGAGTGGGGTTGCATGTGAGCTGCACCCGAGAAATCTCGTTTAAGCCATGAGAGTTCGTTCACATGAGAGTTACAATTTTTCATCCACATGCTAGCTACGGGTGCTCAGTTGCATGAAAGCTACAATGATTTTGTTTCGGCATCCTTGCGCTGTAGTGGGTTGGTGGCCTATCATTGAGTTTGAGCGCGTCGTCGAGGTGGGTTCTGGGGCCGTCTCACCCTCGGTCTTATTTTGTTATGGTGAGGTGATAACTCGTCGCCAAGTAGGATCACCTGTCTATACCACAGCAAGCCTATTACTTAGTGGGATAGCAAGCTCATTGCTCAATCTTACAACAACCTTATTGCTCAGCGAGGCAGCAAGCTCGTTGCTCAGCCCCACAGCAAGCTCGTTGCTTAGTGAGACAGCAAGGTCATTGTTCAGTCCCACAGCAAGCTCGTTGCTTAGTGGTCGGGGAATTTACTCTCTTGGTCGTAATTCATGGAATATGGCTTGCTTTGGATGTATCAATGGGATAGGCCTTGCACCATCTCACCTCTGGATGAATCCTTGCAATGATAGAGTGAAAACTCTTTATCTAGACAATGCTTTTTTGGCCAATCGACAACTTACATTAATTCAGCATACAATGGTTGATACAAGTAATTGCCATTGATAACAAATGGGTGTTACAGGATTAGAATATGGTTCTAATGGAGGGCTCGGGCTCTTGAGTGGTAACTCACTGAGCCTGTTGAGTGCACTGTCCTGGCGGACTTACCACATAATCCTCGATATGTTGGGCTAGACATGCCACCTCGGAATGTCAGGCACTAAAAGATGCCATCGAAGACCTCATCAGAAGAGGCTGACTATAGGATTATGAGGTAAGATTGCCTGGACAGCGCACTCAACAGGCTCAGTGAGTTGCCACCCAAGAGCTCAAGCCCTCCATCAAAACCATATTCTAATATTGTAACACTCATTTGTTATCAATGGCGATTAGTTGTATCAATCATTATACGCTGAATTAATGTAAGTTGTCAATTGGCCAAAAAGGCATTGTCTAGACAAAGAGTTTTCACTCCGTCATTGCAAGGATTCATCCTGGGGTGAGACGGCGTAAGGCCTACCCCGTTGATACATCCAAAGCAAGCCACATTCTATGAATTGCAACTAGGGGAGCGAATTCCCCGACCACTGAGCAATAAGCTTACTGTTTCGCTGAGCAACGAGCTTGCTGTGGGACTGAGCAACGAGCTTGCTGTGAGACTGAGCAACAAGCTTGCTATCCCACTGAGCAACTGGCTTGCTGCGAGACTGAGCAACGAGCTTGTTGTGGTACAGACGGGCGATCCTACTTAGCAATAAGTTATCACCTCGCCACAACAAAATAAGACCGAGGGTGAGACGGCCCCAGAACCTACCTCGGCATTGCGCTCAAACTCAATGATGGGCCACCAGCCCACTATAGCGTATGGATGCCGAAACAAAATCGTTACAGCTTTCATGCAACTGAGTGCCCGCAACTAGCATGTGGATGAAAAATCACAACTCTCATGCGGACAAACTCTTATGGCTCAAACGAGATTTATCAGGTGCAGCTCGCATGCGACCCCACTCTCACTCACAATGGATTAAGCAACCAGATAGATAAAGCACGATTGATTGGCCAAAAAGAGATTTTATTAATCATCAAAAATTTACATACAGTGATGCACGGAGCATCTGGTATAACATTCAAGGAAAGAAAAGCTCATACAGCCAAAAGACCTCGCTCAACGAGGAAAAATTACATCAAAAGAAGAAATATAGAAACAAAGGCAAGAAGCTCGAAGACCTAGCACTACCATTCCTGCAAGAAAGAACAGAAGGCCAGTCAGTGAGCTCGCACCTGCAGGAAGAATAGTGACCTCCAGCTGCTCTTGCTTATATTCCTCTGGTGTATCTACCTGAGTCAGACCCAAAGCAAATCAAAAAGTTGTAAGAAGTCGGCTGGCCAGGCAGCAACTCATAAGCAACGCTGGGAAGAGATCATTCGGGATCTGTACAAGACTCTCCAAGAGCCCACCAGACGGATCCTGCGGCGAAGCCACATGCAACAGGCTATCTATGCCTCCCAACACTTTGCAACAGACTATCCATGCCTCGACAAGCTTCGTCAGAAGCAAAGCCAACAAAAACACTGGGGGCTCTTCAGCCTCTTCCATATGAACTTTTCTAGGGCAAAAAAAAAACCTCACGAGCATAAAAAGACCCGCTTGGTCCCCCAAAGGATCCATAAGGCATCCAACTAATCTTCATCCGATGGCCTGAAACCAGCGATAATGCCACGCCAATGGCCAAAAATGGCACATTGAAGAAAGTATGGTCTAAAGCAGAGTGAAAAGACATCTGAAACGACAGTACGATCAAGAAAGAACACTTACTGAAGATACAAATCGAGCCTCGTAAACTTACAACTCTGATTCATAAAGCAAATAGAAAGTTGGGGGCTCATGTTATAGGCGAAAAACGGCTTCAGAAGAATGCAACAGATCCAAACCCGCCAGAGGCTAGATCGTCCAGCTCGCTAAAGACGCCCAGTAAACTTTACCTTGGTCGCTTCCAGACAGCAATACGCAAGGTGATCATAAGATCAGCTCGTCAAGCAGTCGATCATCTTGCTTGAGCTCGCTACCTCACTACAACGACCTCCCATAGTGACCCCGAACAAGGAACCCCAGCTCGGAATGACGAACATTCTGCACAGTAATGACCACACCAAGCAGAAGACACTTCACAGATACAAGTCCTTAACTGACAGGATGGACCCATCCTGTGGCCTACATCCTGCAACAGTCAAATTTTAGCTTTTATTGTTTTTTTCATTTATATCTTGATGTAACACAACTGTAGCTTGTAATTAATGCATGTAACTCCTTCTTCCTCTATAAATAGGATTATATTGTTAGAAGAAAGAGAGGAGGCCAGCATATTATGAGCCAAAAACTCTGTATAAACAATCCTTCATATCAATAAAATCTCCGCTGTGGACGTAGGTTCTGGTGCCACCCAAATTTAGCCAAACCACATTAAAACTTCGCCTTTCCCCCTTCTTCCTCTTGTCTATCTGCATCACCGCACCTCTTCTCAACACAGAAAACAGCTTGGTAAGAGAATTAATTTCTTGTTGACAGGAACTTGGTCCCGAACCAAATTCCACCGTCAACAATACTATTTTTAGTAAATAAAAGATTTAAGTATAAAATCCAATTATTTTTATGTTAAAGGGTTTTTTCTATATATTTTTTCTTCTAAATACTAATTATAGGATTACTTTAAAAATAAATTATTTTTTCAAAATATAAGAAATTTATTAAAAGTAATATTAAATTATGGGAGGCATTTTTGTTATAAGGATGAGAGAAGTAAATTTTGATCAATAATCTTATCTAAAAATTGAGTTTAAAATATAAAATTTATATGACTTTTTAAGTAATCAATTAATTTTAATTAACGTTTTAATATTGATACTTCATACACAATTCACCGATCAAAATTGATTTCTTCCACTTATACACTATTTACCTCATTTGATAGGGGACTACATTTACATTTGAATGGGCATAATTAACAAATTTTACATAAAATTTTTTATTAAATATTATAAAATATCACATATTTAACAAACATATAACGAAGTGAGTATGGGTACGTATCCACCATCGTCGACACATAGATCCATCCACCCGCGGTTATAAATTATTAAAATTAAAATTGAGAATTATTGTGAGACTAGTTTATAATGGATGACTGAATTTTTTTTATTATAATTTAACTAAAATTTCTTTTGTTGAAATATGGAATTCAAAGTTGTTGATGTATAAATATAGTCAACTAGGATTCAAACTTGAAACTGCAAATCAAGGATATTAGATAACAAGAAAGGCTGGGAGGGAAGAAGAACAAGAGGATATCAGAAAGTTTTTAATGCAGTTTAACCTAAATCAATGTCTACATCCAGGATTGTTCATTTTTTTGTATATTTTTCTGAGTATCAGTATATTTTGATTGTCTATTTATTGTACAATTATTTCAACCCCTTTTATAATAATTGGGACATTACAATTTAAATGTAATGAATTGATTACACTTTTATAACAGATAATATTTGATTTGAAAATAGATTTTCATAATTAATTTTCAATTATCACCCTCAATGGCCTGACGACTGAAAAAAAATGTTTTGAGTTGCAAGTTAGACTTTGTTTTCAACGACTTGAAACTACACATTAGGTTGCTTTGACTCTTGTTAACCAATAATCTGAGTTTATATTTAGCAATCTGACAACTTGCTCCAACAACCTTAATCCTGAATGAGATAGGCCCTTATTAGTTAGCTTGTTTATTGGGTTTTATCAGCCCATTTGTATGATTCAAAAAATATCTACAATAAAAGTCAATGAAAATATTATACAAAATTAATATTTTGTTATTTTATTAAAAAAATGAAAATGATCATAACATGGGATTAGGGTTGGATAAAAAAATTCAAACTACAAAAAATAACAAAATTAAATCAAACTTAAGATGTTATAAGTGATTAAAATTTAGACATGTTTAAAATGGGTGAATTTTTATGATAAAATCGATTTATAGTTAAGAATATTTTAAAGAAATTTTAATCACTTCTAATTGAATCTACCTAAAGTTTTGTTCAAATTCAAATAAAATATTAATTTATTGTTATGTTTTTTCATTGTTTAAAGTCTAAGTCTAACAAAGTCTTTATCTATTATAATGTAATATATTACTAATTATTTACACATTATAAAATATATGATAATTGATATTATGTAATCGATCTTTATTAGTTAATGTCTAGCTAAGCAAATAATATGGACAATGCAGTGCATAATTTTTATGAATTTATGTTTCACTAGTATAAAATTTTGTATTATATATGAGTCATAATAATTATAAAATAATTTAAATTTAAATTTAAAATTTTAATTATATTTTATAATTATTAATGTTATCTTTTAATGATATTAACTAAAAAAAATTTAACAAGTCCAAATCAATTTTAATCATCTAAAAAATTATAAATTGATTAAAAGAATTAAAATTAAATTTAAAATTTAAATCGATTAATATTAAATTGATTAAAAAATAAAAAAAAAATTGATTCGGCTGGAAATAATCACTACTGACGGACGGTGGTCATCCTACGATTAATGTCAGCTTTGAAACTTCATGCATATGTGTTAGATAATGCAACTCTTTTCCTGGCAACGAAAAACAAAAGTAAGAGTTAACATATTTAGGTTTATAAAACTTTATGGATTAAAGTACGATTTTAGAAATTTTATGTATGTTATTTAATAAAATTCTCTAGGGCAAAAATCGACACGCCTTTTACCCAACGTATTTACAACCCCTCACATAAGATATTAGAACGACGTCGTTGTTTTGATCAACGCCGCGCCCTTCTTTTTCTTCGCGGCAACTTATTTTGTACCCTCCTTGGATCCCTGCCATATCAAAGGTTCTGAAGTGCGGCTTCGAGCTGTGAAACCCGCGGAAATCGAATATGAACACAGAGTTGAAGAAGAAGAAGCCTAAGCAAACACAGTTGAACCCCAATTGGGCTCAGCTCCAACTAGTAACTTCTTCTTTCTCTCTTTGATTTTATTCATTCACGTGTGTTCAGTGAAGCATATTGTTGATTAGTTTTTCATATTTTGCAGAAGCTAAAAATCCATGGTTCAAAAGCGTCAGGGCCCTCTAGAACATCAGACACAGAGACTCAAAATTCAATATTGGGTAATATTTTATTTGTTG
>JANHAO010003034.1:0-27072 GCA_026873985.1 Saraca asoca | reverse complement strand
ACATATTTATGCATATATATATATGTTTAAAGTAAGCACGTTATCATTTACACTCACATATTTATGCATATATATATATATATATATATGGCTGTCATAATTTTAGTGAAACTAATTCAATCTTTTATTTTAAATAGATGGATTAATTTAACATAACGAATTATATTTGGTATGTCTGAAAGATTTAGTGTCCAAATAACATTTTAAAGAAATTTACCAGGACGAAGTAGTGTATGAGTGGAAAACTCACAAGCTGAATGTATGGTCAAATCTGGTTTGGTATGTATTAATGTAAAGACGATCTTGCAAAATCTGTGTTAGAGGGGGAAAAAATTTAGATTATCTTCTCTACTATTATATAGATAATAGATATAGATGGCAGCTAAAAATGGGCATGCGAAAAGTAATCGTTGTAGTGGTAGAGCAAGTTTTGGAGCATTGACAATGAGGGGAAGCTATCTGCCCAACCACCTTATCATAGCTTCGACAATGACTCTTTAATACAAAAACTAGACTAATCATGATGATTATCGTCACCTTGTATGATGAGCACACAATAAAAATAGAAATGAGAACAATATTTCAATAAAAAACATATATCTAATTGTTCAACCAAGCAGTTGGGGGGTACAAAGGTTTGGCTGGGCAACCAGACGTGTCTTTTCGAGGTTTGTGTAGTTAATTATATCCGCATAGGAAAAATTTAAAAACAAAATTCATAAAAGATGCAAGCAAACGAAATTTAAATCAAAAGGGAAGGGAGATGTTGAGTAAGTTTTGATCATTATGTAACTTCATGACTAAGAGACTTAATTAAGTAATTAATTATTGTGAGCGGTGACCAAAGCCGGTCCATCCTAAAAGTTCTTTACCAAATTGGATTTTCAATCAATAAAATTTCTAGCCAGATATTTCCTTTAATCCTGATTTAAGAAGATCGACCAAATGAAATCAGAAATATGACATGAAAATTTAAAGATTGTCATTATAAATATTTTTCCAAAAAATTGGCATTGTTACCATCTTTAACTTTAAAAAAATAGAGATTTTTATAAACTCATTTTAATTGACACAGGTTCAATAGTGATCAACCATCATGTTAGTAAGAAAGATCTAAATGTAATTATTCATTCATTTTTTTGAATCAAGAATATTTTGTTAATTTCGTATTGGGACCAAAACTCTTCAGTAGACAAAAAGTTTTCCAAAGCCTACGATTCAATTGAGTATATTTATTGAGATTATATTCAAGACTGATATAATATCCTATATTTTTAAAATAAAAATTTTATTCATACTTGATTATTTTTTTATTAGTCAAAATGGCAAGTGTAAATTTTCAAATTGGTTCTTTAATTGGTGGGATATTTTTTATCCTATTCTAGAAATCTTTGTAAATCAAGTCAACAAAGGTTGTGATATGTTTCAATCTTATTTTGATAATTTAAATTATAAGAATTTTTCTATTCTAATCTAATTTTACTAAAAAATAAGTTTATCTTAGGTATATTTCTGGAAATTCTAGTATACCAAGGAATGCCAGTTTTTGAAACTTCTAATTCTTCAAAGAGTTGGATCTGGCAAATGGTTGGCTTCCTACAATCAGGCTCACAAAGTTCATAAGTTTGAAATAATGAAGTGGTTCAAGAAACATCCATACTACCTGCTATAGGCAAAAAGTAGCTTCGAAAGAATGAGCCCCCGAGCACGACCAAGGCTGAGCCCTTCGCCTTGCCAAGGGCACCTAGCAAGCTTCGCTTCGCCCTCTGTTAGAAAGTGGCACAACGAAGCCTTCTTGATATCATCTCGTAAAGCAAGTCTCGCCTCGTTTATCGCAAGACAGCGATGCAGTGAGGTGATCATAAGACCAGCTTGTCAAACAGCCGACTACCCTGCTCGAGCCCACTACCTTGTTACAGCAGCACCCAACTCGCTACAGCGGTTTCCATGACGACCTCGAGCTAGGAACCCCCACTCAGAACGCCCAACACCTCGCTCAATAGGATAGTGCTGGGTGACAGACGCAAGTCTACAGTCGACCAAGGGGACCCACCCCGCAGCCTACATTCTATAGCAGTCGAATTGTAGTCTTTTTACTGTATTTTTCATTTATATCTTGATGTAACACAATTATAGCTTGTAATTAAGCATAAACTCTGCTAAAATCATTTCTCAATATATTAATAAAATCTCTACCATGGACGTAAGATCCGGTACCATCCGGATTTAGTCGAATCACGTTAAAACATCGCGCCTCCCTTTCCTTCTTCCTCTCGAACCAACACCTTCTCCATTTCGAAAGCAGCATTGGTTCCCGAGTTCCTTTCGTTGGTCGGATTCCGGGACCCTCCGTACGAATCGAAATCTGACGTCAACATTTTGGCACCGCCTATGGGGACCATCTGCTCTTTGAAGTCTCCATTGCAGCTTAACAATGGCATGAGGAAGAACTACTCAGAGCTCAACCACTCCAGTCCTCCAACCGACGGACACTCCCCCTGTAGGGGTTCACCAACAATCTACTGCTGCTCCTGAAACTCAAGAGGCACCAACGCCCAGCTAACCTCGTCCAGCGCTCGAAAGCACAGTAAGGGAACTGGCGAAAACTGTCAAAGCGCTGGCGCAAGCCCAAGTTCAAAGCACGCAGAGACAAGAACAACTCATAGCACAACTCCAACAGCTTCGTAAAGAGGCTCGAAAAGAAACTCATGAGATCATGATAGTCAGCAACTGGGGGCTCACAACAAACAAGAAACTCCACCCCTTAGTCTGAGACGCAGAACCGGACAATGGAGGAGATCCTCCGCAGGCTAGAACGACTAGAAGAGCGTCCGTAACCTCAGAACCATCAGCTGTGCCGTGAGGAAAGCTCTCCATTTTTTGTGGAGATTGAGACGCGACCTCTCTCACAGAAACTCAAAGTTCCCGTGTTCTCATTGTACGATAGGAACAGCGACCCAAGCAATCACCTGGACACGCTCAATACCCAAATGGACCTCCAAACAATCGACCCCCTGGTGAAGTGCAGCGTCTTTCCCGCCACATTGGGGGGAATGCCTTGAACATGTTTCCGCCGCCTCCCGGCTCATAGCATTAGCAGTTGGGGGGAATGCTAAAGGAAATTCGTTGATCAATACTGAGCACTGAAGAAACAACTCGCGCCCCTTGCCATCTCGCGATGGTCTTCCAGCTTAAGCGTGAGTCGCTCAGAGACTACGTAGCTCGATTCAGGCACAAGGCGAACTCAGTAGGAGATCCTTCCGAGAAAAGTATCTTGACAGCGATCTTAGTGGGACTTTGCTAAGATGGAAAATTGTACCAGAGCCTCTACAAGTCCCCGGCTCGAGATCTCGCTGAATTCTACGAGCGAGCCACTAAATAAATAAGATGGGAAGAAACCTTCGGAATGGAGGAACCCAAGCATAAAGCAGGCCATAATGGTCCCACCGCGAGCAAAAATAAGGGTAGCAAGAGTCGCAATGAACCCACTCCTTATCTCGTAAAAAAGGTGAAATCTCAACGACCTGTAGGCTGCTTCGAGAGCTACAGCATCTTGTCAGATATACCGGACATAATTTTTATCGTAGAAAGGCATAACGAGGACTTTGGTAGGCCTAGGCTAATGAGGGCATTAACCAAATCCAGAGATCAAAGCAAGTCTTGTGCCTACCACAATGAGGCTGGACACACCACCTCAGAGTGTCGAGCACTGAAAGATGCCATTGAAGACCTCATCAGAAGAGATCGACTACAGGATTATGTGGTAAGACCATCGGGATAGCGCGCTTAACAGGCTCAGCGAGTTGTCACCCAAGAGCCTGAGCCCTCCATCAGAACCATATTTTGATCCTATAACGTTCATCTGTTATCAATGGTAACTAATTATATCAACTGTTGTATGCTGAATCAATGTAAACTGCCGATTGGCCGAGCATTGTCTAGACAGAAAGTTTTCACTTCGTCATTGCAAAGATACGCCCGAGGGTGAGACGGCCCTCGAGCCTACCTCACGGCTACGAAAATTCAAACAAAATAAAATCGAGGGTGAGATTGCCTTGAGCCTACCTCACAACGCCCGAGGGTGAGACGGCCCTCGAGCCTACCTCGCGGCTACAAAAACTCAAACAAAACAAAATTGAGGGTGAGACAGCCTTGAGCCTACCTCGTGGCTATAAAAACTCAAACAAAACAAAATCGAGGGTGAGATGGCCTTGAGCCTACCTCGCAACGCCCGAGGGTGAGACGGCCCTCGGGCCTACCTCGCGGCTACAAAAACTCAAATAAAACAAAATTGAGGGTGAGACAGCCTTGAGCCTATCTCGTGGCTACAAAAACTCAAACAAAACAAAATCGAGGGTGAGATGGCCTTGAGCCTACCTCATAACGCCCGAGGGTGAGACGGCCCTCAAGCCTATCTCGCGGCTACGAAAACTCAAACAAAACAAAACCAAGGGTGAGACGGCCTTGAGCCTACCTCGTAACGCTTGAGGGTGAGATGGCCCCTGAGCCTACCTCGTGGCCATGAAAACAAAACTTCGACGAACGATTTTCACCTCGCCATAACAAAACAAAATCTTAGCCATCGGCCCACTACAACACAAAGATGCTAAAACTAAATTGTTACAGCTTTCATGCAGCTAACCACCCGCAGCTCTCATATGGACGAGTTCTCATGTCTCAAATGAGATTTCTCGGACGCAGCTTGCATGCGATCTCACTCTCACTCACTACAGATTAAGCAACCAGATAAATAAAGCACAACCGATTGGCCAAAAGAGCATTTTATTGATCATCAAGGATTTACATACATTGATGCACGAAGCATCCATTACAACATTCAAAAAGAAAGAAAAGCTCATACAGTAAAAAGACCTTGTCCAAGTGAGGCAAAATTACATCAAAAGAAGAAGTGCAGAAACAAAGGCAAGAAGCTCAAGGACTCGGCACAACCATTCCTGCAAGAAAGAGTAGAAGGCCAGTCACCGAGCTCACGCCTGTAGGAAGGATAGTGACTTCCAAGCTGTTCCTGCTTATTTTCCTCTGGTGCGTCCCCCTAAGCCAGACCTAGAGCAAATCAAAAAGTCGTAGAAGCCGGCTGGCCAGGCAGCAGCACCATAAGCGACGCCCGGAGGAGGTGGCCCGAGATCAGCACAAGATCCCCCAGGAGCCCACTAGGCGGATCCTGTGATGGAGCCATGTGCAACAGGCTATCCATGCCTCCCGGCATTCTGCAACAGACCATTCATGTCTCGGCAAGCTTCGTCGAAAGCCAGGGTACCAAAACACAGAGGGCTCATCAATTTCCTCCATTAAACTTCTCTGAGACGAAAGAGAAGAGTGCCCCAGGTTATAAAAAGACCCGCTCGACCCTTTGAAGAATTCGAAAGGTATCTGACCAGATCTTGATCTGACGGCCCAAAATGAGCGACAATGCCATGCCAACGAGCAAAAATGGCAAACAGGAGGAAGCATGGCCTAAGGCTGAATGGAAAGACATCTGACATGACACTTTGATCAAGGGAGGACATTGACTGAAGATACGAATTAAGCCTCAGAAACATATAACTCCTGGTTTGCAAAACAAATCGAGAGTTGGGGGGCTTATGTTATAGGCAAAAAGCAGCTTTGAAAGAATGAGCCCCCGAGCACGATGAAGGCTGAGCCCTTCACCTTGCCAAGGGCATCCAGCAAGCTTCGCTTCGCCCTCTATCAGAAAGCAGCATAGCGAAGCCATCTTGATATCATCTCGTAAAGCGAGTCTCGCCTCGTTCGTCGCAAGACAACAATGTAGCGAGGTGATCATAAGACCATCTCGTCAAACAGTCGACTACCCTACTTGAGCCTACTATCTCGCTACAGTAACACCCAGCTCACTACAGTGGTTCCCATGATGACCTTGAGCCAGGAACCCCCACTCGGAACGCCCAACACCTCGCTCGATAGGACAGAACCGGGTAATAGACGCAGACAGATGCAAGTTTACAGTCGATTAAGGGGACCCACCCCACAGCCTACATTCTGTAGCAGTCGAATTATAATCTTTTTACTATCTTTTTTATTTATATCTTGATGTAACACAACTGTAGCTTGTAATTAATGCATGTAACTCCTCTTTCCTCTATAAATAAGACTGCATTGTTAGAAGAGAGGAGGAGGCTGAACTCTATAAGCAGAAACTCTACTAAAATCATTTTTCAATACATTAATAAAATCTCCACTATAGACATAGGATTCGGTGCCATCCGGATTTAGCCGAACTATGTTAAAAATACCACGCCTCCCTTTCCTTCTTCCTCTTGGACCAATCCTTTCTGCACTTCGGAAGTAGCATTGGTTCCCGAACTCCTCCCATTGGCTGGATTTCGGGACCTTTCGTACGAACCGAAATCCGACGTCAACACTACCATAAAAATATGAAGACTGGTTTAAACTAGTTTCTTCAAGACAAATCCAGCATTTCTACTGCTCTTGTTGCAATTTCAACTAAGGAGGATTATATGGAAAAATTGTAAGAAATTCTCCTTCAACTCAAAGAAAAAGTTACAAAGTCTTGCTTATCTAGTTCAACAAATGAATTAGAAGACTATGTATAATTAGATGACAATTGTCTTAACCTATCAGATTAAGCCAAAATGAAGTCTGAATGAAATTCAAATGTGATGAAGATTCAAATTTAGATGAAACTTCAACCAAATGAAATTTTAAATTCAAATTCAAATTTCAATCAGATAAAATGTAAATAAAGTATCGGTACAAGAAGACAAATTTGCTTTTAGTCAGACAACTTTACAAAAGAACTCAAAAGAAGGAAAGATGTTGTCCTCGGACAAAATAATGAGATTCCAGTCAGCACTTTCAACTATTCATTATAGTGGTACACTATTTAGGAATGGTTACATATTCCAAATTTTTCTATAAATAGTTGAGATTTCCAAATGTAAGGCATTTGTAATTTTTATCATTTGCCATTTCCCTCCCTGCTTTGGAGCTTTAGTTATGGAGTTTTTGTCATCTCTATAAGACTTCTTTCAAATTAATAAATATTTATATTGCATTTACTTTGTTATTTATAGTCTTATTATGATCCTTACTTCATTTTCGTTAGTTAATTTGTCACCTATCTTAGGGGCTTCCTCCACCGTCTCTAGTATCAAAGCCTAGGAGAAGTAAGGATAGCAAAATGAACTAGAAATTATTGTTGTTTTATGAAGTTTATGCTAATGTGTGAGCATGAAATAGTTTGGATATATGCTATTAGCTCACTAAGAAAACATGGGTTCATTAAGGAATGTAAGTCCTCATTTGTGTTGAGAAGAGAAAGGGGCAGTTCCTATCTTCCATGCTCCCATGGATATCGTAAGTTAAGGCTAAGTTATATCTAGAGAAAATTCATGTTGTTATCTTTGTATCTAATTCATTTAGCAACTATAATTTTTAGTTCATATCATTATCTTTGTGGTATCTGAAAGCTGTGATATATGATCAGGAGATTAGTTTAAATTTTATCTACTTGTTTGTTTGTGTTCCTTGTTGTTGATGTTTCGATATTTTTCATCTCGCTTTTCATTTTTTGGATCTTCATCAAATAGTTCTTAAAAAAGCGTATTTAAATCTATTTGCAAAGAACAAATTGATTTTGAAAACCTTAATCAATAGATTGATAACTGGGAGATGCGCAAAATACTAGATAAAGAACTTTACAAATCAAATTCAAACTTTTTCAATAGATCAACTTATGTTGTAAAAATTGAAGAAAGTTTTCTAAATATTAATCCTTTACAAGAGGAATTTATTATTCTTTTTGGAAAAGATATCTCTAAACTTAATCAAAAATTCAACTTTCTACATCTTGACTGTGTTCAAGTAGTTGCAAAACCTATGACTAGATTAGGTTTAAATATTGCAATCTTGATATGTCTTAGAGGTGCTAGACATTTAAATTTTAATGATTCCTTTATAAGAGTTGTAGAAACTAGTGTATCATAAGGGTTGATGCACTTTAACTGTTTCCCTGATATTTCTATCTGTCTAAGAGAGACTCATAGAGATAAGATCTTAGTGTTAAATACCAAATTATTTGGCTACGATATGGTAGATAAATCAATTCTTGTAGTCATAACCTATAGTATTTAGTACAAATTATACAACTCTCAGAATTTAGGAATTCTGAAACCTTTCACTAGGAAGGATGAAATAGCTTTTTGGCTGATGGATACATCTAAGGCAAATTTGCAAATATCAACTAGTACACCGTAGAATGAGATAAGATTTCCAATCAACTAGTCTCTCTTAGATAACTCCTTCTAAGGTAGAAAATCCCAAAATCTCTAGGATTATCTAGCATACTTTAGGACAACTAGATTTCTACTTTGATAGAAGTAGATCAAAGATAGAAAAACGCAAAATAACTAAGATAGAATATGGTACTTCTACCTCTCCAAGATTTGAAGTTTCAAAAAAAGAAATTTTAAATTTGTCTAGACATTCAATTGGCACAAATTCAACTATGTTGGTTGATTTGAGAAGTCTAAGGAGGATTCTCTTAGTAGTAAATCTTAGAGGACTAGACAGTACCTCTATAATTGCAAAACATGTTTAAACAGGATAAACTCCAGAGGAAATCATAAAATAGAGGATGATATAGAATTTAGTCTAGTCTTTCCTTCCCAGTCACTTACGTTCTCTCAAACTAACCATGACCCAGAGCTTCCATGATAGGATAACTCTCAGGAACTCAAGAAAATCCATTCGAAATAGAAATAGAAGCCTTAAAGGAAGACTTTTATTCATAAGAAAATATTTTCCAAAGGACTTGGTTCCTTAATAATTATCAAGGAACTAACAAAAAGGAGATTCATGATAAATGGATGGATTTCATCAAGAAATTGAAAACAAATGTTCCCTTCTTTTATTAGTTCGAAGTTTTGCTAAGGGAAAACTAGAAATAAATTATCCTTTTGGTGAAACAATTAATGTTACCACTAGGACAACCCAAAATTGGACCATGACCAATGGAAGTAAAGTAGTCTTTAAACTTCCACCTTCAAAACCTTTTGTTATAGAAACAAAAGACCCTACAAATCCAATTGTAGCTTCTCGTTTTAAGATAAAGGATCCAAATTAGTCTATTTCTTCAAGAGATATACAATATCTGATAGAACAAAAAAACTACACCAATAAATACCTCCAAACATTAGGACAATAAATCCTTAGCAAACTTGTTCAAATAGGAGAAACCTCTAAATCAAGTACCACTGCTAGACAATTAGAAAAACCCTTTTTCAAACATCATGAGATTCTTTTAGATAAGCAAAGTCAACTTAACAAATCTCATAGGCTGGATCTTGCAAATAGAATAGGAATAGCTAAAATAACTCAAATGATTGAAGACCTAAATAAAAAATTAAGGAAAAATATGGTTATCCCTGAGTCATCACTAAGGGATAGTTCCAACAAAAATGTGCAAGTTTTAGATAAAACTTTAGAAATAGTTTCTAAGGATGCTTCTAAAAAGGAGGAACCTAGGATAGAAACCCCTAGGACCTTAGTACCTTGGAGACCTAGACAACCAAATTTCCAAGGGGTTTTGGATCCATAAATGACCCTTGTGCAATAATCCAACTTCTACAGCGAATGACCATCGTTAGTATAGCCTACCAAACTATGCAAGGATGTGATGATGTTGCAGTCATTCATATCTTCGTTGCAAGATTTACTTACCAACTTAAAGGTTGGTGGGATGAACACCTCACCAACTCAAAAAGAGAAGAAATCTATGATGCCTTCAAAATAGATAGTTAGGGAGATTTAATGATAGAATTAGATGGTGAACCCATCCTTGATGCTATAAATACCTTGATTTATACAATCACTAAACACTTCATAGGAGATCCCAACCTATGAAAAGGTAAATTAACCAAATTACTCTCAAATCTTAAGTGTAAGACCCTTTCAAACTTTACATGGTATAAAGATACATTCTTTAAACAAATATACTCTAGGTTTGATAATAATAAGCTATTTTAGAAAGAGAAATTCTTAGTTAGACTCCCTAGATTTTTAGGAGATAAGGTTAGAGAAAAAATTAGGAACAAATTCAATGAGATTATCCCATATGAGCAACTTACTTATGAATAACTTGTTGCCTATGTCTAGAAAGTAGCCCTCAAAGTCTATCAAGAAGATAAAATCCATAGGCAGTTAGTTAAAGAAAGAGCTCTTAACCATAGAGAGATAGGTTCCTTCTGTGAACAATTTGGTTTTACCTACCTAAAAACCTATATGCCAAAACTTAGACATAGGGAAAAACAAGTAAAAGCTAATCTAAATCTAAGACCTTAAACCAGTAGGAGTTAGACTACTGGTAAGGTTTTTAGAAGAAAACCTAGGTATACTTATCCACCAAATATAGATAAAAGACCACTCTGTTTTAGATGCAATAGGCTAGGTCATATAACTAAATACTACAAACTAAATAAAAAACTTGGGAAACTTGAACTTGATGAGCAAACATTGAATTAAATTAGTAATTTACTTGCTGAAACATCTTCAAAAGATTCCTCTCGTGAAGAACAAGAACAAGCTCAAGAAAATAATCAAATTTAGGAAAATGATTGCTGCTCTTCTCTAGAATCTAAGGAATCAGTATCATCTAAAAATTAGAATACTTGAAATAATGAGCCTGTTTGGAAGTGTTTTTATTTTTTTTGTTTTTAAAAACTATTTTTGAAAACAGTATTCTCTTGTTTTTAAAACTATTTTTAAAATAATGTTTTAGAATAAAATTTTCAAAACTGTTTTTAAAAACAGCCCTATCAAATAAGTTTTTTTGTTTTATTTTTTTCAAAAATAAAAAATAATTTTTAAAAACTGTTTTCAAACAGACCCATTGTTTCTGTGGAACAAGATCTGTTTTTCAAAGTTATTTGCAAGTTACCAGATAATGATGAAAAAAGAGGTTATCTGCTAAAGTTTAAATGTACTTTAGATAAACCTTTTAACTTTTTCAAAAATAACCTGTTTTAAATAATTACAATTTCAAAAATATATTAGAAAGGTTTAATTTAGAAAAATTTAAAAGTATTACTTTACAGGATTTGCAATCTGAAGTACATCTTCTCTAAGAGGAAGTCAAAATTTGAAGAATCAACAAAAGTGTTTTGACTAGATGTTTTATGATTTTCAAAGGTGAAAAAAATAATGTTGAAGATGGAGACAATGAAAACAATGATCATGATGTTCAAACTTATATCTTCCTTAAAAATTAAAAAATGGTACATCCCTATATAACTCAATTGTCAAAGATGAGTTTACAATTAAGACAGTAGCTTTATTCGATACAGGTGCTGTTGTATACAAAAATAGCCTTAGGAGCTCGCGACCCCAGGACGCCAGAGACATTCAGCAAGCTTCGCTTCGCCCATCAAAAAGTGATGCAGTGAAGCTATTTCAACATTATCCTGCGAAGCTACGAAGCAGCGATGCGGTAGGATAACTCAGACACACATCTCGGAGCCATCCTCACCTCACAAGGTAGCGGCCCAGCGAGCTAACGAGGAAGCCACCAGATTCGCCTGTCAAGTAGCAATGACAATGGTCTCGCCATAGTAGTCTCCTCGACATCCCCGAGCCAGGAATTCTCGCTCGGGACACCCAACCCCTTGCTCGATCTAGTAGCGACACAACGACGGGCATAGACAGATCCAGCCTACAGCTGACCTAGAGGATCTACCTTGTAGCCTACATTCTGCAATGGCTAGTTTGTAGTCTTTTATTATCTTTTCTCATTTATACCTTGATGCAACATAACTGTAGCTTGTAATTAATGTAGGCAACTCCTCCTCCCTCTATAAATAGGATTACATTGTTAGAAAGAGGGAGAGGCCAAGTCCTGTAAGTAAAAAACTCTGCTAAAATCACTTTCCAAGCACATCAATAAAATCATCGTCGTGGACGTAGGGTTCGGTACCGCTCAAATTTAGCTGAACCATGTTAAACTCACTGCCTCCTCATCCCTTCTTCCTTTTGGTCCACCTTCTTCTGTGCTTCAGGAGTAGTTTTGGTTCCCTGAACTCTCCCCCATTGGCTGAGATTTGTGTCTTTCGTATGAATTAAATTTCACAGTCAACATTTTGACGTCGTCTGTGGGGACCATCTGCTCTCTGAAATTTCCCTCGAAGCCTAACAATGGCCAAAGGAAGAACGACTTAGAGTTCTACCATTCCGATTTCTCAGCAGTATACTGCTACGCCCGAAACTTAAGAGGCTTGGATGCCCGATCAGTCTCGATCGGTACTTGAAAACACAGTCAGGAAGTTGGCTGAAACTGTTAAGGTGCTTGCTCAGGCACAAGCACAAAATGCTCAAAGACAAGAAGAAGTCATGGCACAGCTCCAGCAGCTTCATGAGAAGCTCAAAGAGAAGTTTGCGATGATCGCGACGGCCAACGACTGAGGGGCTCGCAATGAGCGAAAAGCTCTGCCCTTTAGCATGAAGGACAACATCCCACAATGGAAGAGGTTCTCCAAAGGCTGAAATAGTTAGAAGAGCATGCATAATCTCGAAGCCACCAGCCTCGCAATGAGGAGACCTCACCATTTTTTGTGGAGATTGAGAAACAACCTCTTCCCCAGAAACTCAAAGTGCCTGCCATCCTGCTGTATGACTGGAACAGTGACCCAGGCGATCACCTGGACACGTTCAATGCTCAAATGGACCTCTAGACAATCGACCCCTAGTGAAGTGCCACGTCTTTCCCACCACATTAGGGGCAACGCCTCAAGCATGGTTCAGGCGCCTCCCGGCTCGTAGCATCTGCAACTAAGAAGAATGCCAAAGGAAATTTGTTGGCCAATACCGAGCACTGAAGAGGCAACTCGCGCCTTCTTGCCACCTTACGATGATTTTTCAGCGCAAGGACGAGCCGCTCAAAGACTATGTGACCCGATTCAGGCATGAGGCTAACTCCGTAGAGAATCCCTCAGAGGAAAGCATTTTAATGGCCATCTCAGTGGGACTTCGCAAAGACCGTAAATTATACAGAAGCCTCTACAAGTCCCCCGATTGAGACCTCGTCGAATTCTATGATCGGGCAACCAAACAAATAAGGTGGGAAGAAACCTTCGGAACGGAGGAACCCAAGCATAAAGTGGGCCACAGCGGTCCTACTATGAGCAAAAAGAGGGGTAGCGAGAGTCACAACGACCCCACTCCTCATCTCACAAAGAAGGTGAAACCTTAGCAACCTGAAGGCCGCTTCGAGAGCTACACCATCCTGTCAGACACACATGACAAAATCTTTGCCGTAGAAAGGCACAATGAGGACTTCAGAAAATCCAGACCATTAAGGACAGCTGCCAAGTCCAGAGACCAAAGCAAATTTTATGCTTATTACAATGAGGCTGGACATACCACCTCAGAATGTCGAACATTAAGAGATGCCATAGAGGACCTCATCAGAAGAGGCAGACTATAGGATTATGTGGTAAGACCATCGGGACAGCATGCTCATCAGGCTCAGTGAGTTGTCACCCAAGAGCCTGAGCCCTCTCTCTGAACCATATTCTGATCCTGTAACATTCATCTATTATCAAGGATGTCTAATTGTACTGACTGTTGTACGTTGAATTAATGTAAATTACTGACTGGTCATGCGTTGCCTAGACAAAGAGTTTTTACTCCGTCATTGCAATCTCACTACAACGAACGATTTTCCCCTTGCTACGTCAAATCACACTTGAGGGTGAGACGGCCCTTGAGCCTACCTCGCGGTTATGAAAACTCAAAATAAAATCCAGGGTGAAATGGCCCCGAGCTTACCTCACAACATTCGAGGGTGAGACGACCCCTGAGCCTACCTTGCAGTTATGAAAATTTAAAATAAAATCGAGGGTGAGACGACCCCGAGCCTCGCGGTTATGAAAACTCAAAATAAAATCGAGGGTGAGACGGCCCCGAGCCTACCTCACAACACCCGAGGGTGAGACGGCCCCTGAGCCTACCTCGCAGTTACGAAAATTGAAAATAAAATCGAGGGTGAGATGGCCCCGAGCCTACCTCACAACACCTGAGGGTAAGAAGGCCCCTGAGCCTACTTCGCGGTTACGAAAACTCAAAATAAAATCGAGGGTGAGACGGCCCCCGGGCCTACCTCGCAACACCTGAGGGTGAAACCGCCCCTGAGCCTACCTCGCAGTTATGAAAACTCAAAATAAAATCGAGGGAGAGACGGCCCCTTGAGCCTACCTTGCAGCACCCGAGGGTGAGATGACCCCTGAACCTACCTTGCAGTTACAAAAATGTCACCACTTCTCGCAGCTTTCATGTGGATGGATTTCCCATAGCTCTCATGTGGACGTATCTCTCGTATCACAAACGAGATCTCTCAAGCGCAGCTCGCATGCGACCCTTCTCTCACTCGTAACAAGTCAAGTAGTGAAAAGAAAATAAATAATAATAAAGCAAAGCACAGTCGATTGGCAAAAAGAGAAGTTTCACTAATCATCAGAAGTTTACATGTGGCGATGCGTAGAGCATCTGTTACAACATTTGAAAAGAGGAACAAGTTTGAATAGCAGAAAGACTTCGTCTGGCGACACAAAATTACATCAAAAGAAGAAATGAAGAAACAAAGGCAAGGAGCTCCGTGTCTCGGCACAACCATTCCGGCAAGAACAAAAGACTGGTCATTGAGCTCACACCTGCAGGAAGGACATCAACTCCCAGTTCCTCCTGCTTATTCCCTCTGGCGCGTCCCCCTGAGCCAGGCCAAGAGTGAATAAAAAAGTCGTAGCCGCCTGGCCAGGGTGCTGCACCACAAGCAATAGTTGGAGAAGGTGGCCCGAAATCAGCACAAGACCCCTCAGGAGCACATTTGGCGGATCCTGTGGCAGAGCCACGTGCAACGGGCTATCCATGTCTCCCGGCACTCTACAATAGGCCATCTATGTCTCAATAAGCTTTGTCGGAAGCAAAGACACCGGAATGCAGGGGGCTCTTCAATCTCCTTCATTGAGTTTCTCTGGGAAGAAAAGAGAATGCTCCAAGCTATAAATAGACCCGCTCAACCCTTTGAAGAATCCAGAAGATATCTGACTTGATCTTCATCCAACGGTCCGAAATGAGCAACAATGCCACGCCAACGGCCAAGAATGGCAAACAGGAGGAAGCATGGCTTAGAGCAGAGTGGAAAGACATCTGACATGACATCTCAATCAAAGGACACTGGCTAAAGATACGAATCAATCCTTGGAAACATGCAACTCCTGACCCATAAAGCAAATCGAGAGTTGGGGGGCTTATGTTGTATACAAAAATAGCCTTAGGAGCTCGCGGCCCCAGGACGCCAGAGACACTCAGCAAGCTTCGCTTCACCCATCAGAAATCAGCGCAGTGAAGCTATTTTAGCATTATTCTGAGAATCAACGATGCGGTAGGATAACTTGGACACACATCTCGAAGCCATCCTCACCTTGCAAGGTAGCGAGCCAACGAGGAAGCCACCAGACTCACCTATCAAGTAGCGGCGACAACGGGCTCGCCATAGCAGTCTCCACGACGTCCCCGAGCCAGAAATTCCCTCTCAGGATGCCCAACCCCTCACTCGGTGTAGCACCGACGCAACGACGGGCGCAGACAAATCCAGTCTACAGTCAACCTAGAGGATCTACCTTGTAGCCTGCATTCTGCAATGGCTAGTTTGCAGTCTTTTATTGTCTTTTCGCATTTATACCTTGATACAACACAACTGTAGCTTGTAATTAATGTAGGCAACTCCTCTTCCCTATATAAATAGGATTACATTGTTAGAAAGAGGGAGAGGCCAAGTCTTGTAAGCAAAAAACTCTGCTAAAATCACTTTCCAAGCACATTAATAAAATTGCCACCATGGAACCACATTAAACTCGCCGCCTCCTCATCCCTTCTTCCTCTCGGTCCACCTCCTTCTATGTTTCAGGAGCAGTTTTGGTTCCTTGAACTCTCCCCCGTTGGCTGAGATTTAGGTCTTCCGTACGAACCAAATTTCACCATCAACAGGTGCTGACCTTAATCGTATCTAGAAAGGCTTAGTACCCAAGAAATACTTTGAGAAAAACCAAAGATGGTCTTAGATATATTAATGGATCTAAACTTCAAATCCAATTTAAACTTTGTTATTTTAAAAAATGATTTTCATAAAATCAACACAAACTTTTTGTTAGTTAAGGACATAACTAGTAGAATAATCTTAGGTTCTCCTTTCATTCAACAAATTATGCCATTTTTGATATTTGTTGAAGGGATAGAAATGGAAAGTCTAGGACACAAAATAGTTTTCGAATTTCTCAAAAAACTCATTTTCAAAAATCTTAATTTGGTTGAAAACAAACTAAATCAAATAAACTATCTTTATGAAGAAATAACCTTCAAAAGGATAGATCAACAAAGGACTACTCCAATTGTTCAAAATATAATAAAAATTTTAGAAAATAAAATATAAATTTAACTCTATTTTGTATTGCCTATTGCATTTTGGAAGAGAAAACAACATATAGTAGATTTGCTAGATGAAAAAGAATTTTCTTAAAAATAAATACCAACAAAAGCTTGTCCAATTCAAATGAATCAAGAGCTCTTAGATTACTGCAAAAAGGAAATTGATGATCTCCTAGATCAAGCAATTATCAAAAAAATCTAAAAGCTCTTGGTCATGTTCTACTTTTTATGTTAATGAAAATGCAGAAATTGAACGAGGAACTCCAAGGCTTATAATCAATTATAAGCCTCCAAATGAAGCTTTTCAATAGATTAGGTATTTGATCCCAAATAAAAAATGATTTATTAAATCATTTTCATTTTGCAAAAATATTTTGCAAATTTGATATGAAATCTAGTTCTTGACAAATTCAAATAAAACCTGAGGATAGGTATAAAACTGTATTTACTGTCCCATTCGGTTAATAAGAATAGAACGTAACGCCTTTTGGCTTAAAAAAATGCCCTTTCTGAATTTCAAAGGATTATGAATGATTTATACAATCTTTTTACGAAATTTATCATTATGTATATTGATGACATTTTGGTTTTCTTCTAAAATCTAGACTAACATTTCAAACACGTGAACATTTTCCTAGAACCTAACTAGAAAAATGGTCTAGCAATTTCAAAGGAAAAATTTTCTCTTTTTCAAACAAAAATTCGATTTCTTGGTCATTATATCTTTCAAGGAATTATATCTCCAATAGAAAGAGTAATTTAATTTGTTGAAAAATTCCTAGATCAAATTATTGATAAAACCTAACTTCGAAGATTTCTTAGATGTTTCAATTATATATTAGATTTCTTTCTAAATTTATCAAATGCTATTTAACCTCTGCATGATAGATTAAAGAAATCTCAGCCTCCATAGATGGATTTACATGCCAATATCATTAGAAGAGTAAAAAATAAAGTCAAATATCTTCTATGTCTGCGTATTAATAATCTATTTGCATACAAGATTGTAGAAATAGATGCATCAGACTTAAGATATAGTAGAATTTTAAAAGAAATAAAAAATGGTAAGGAACATAGTATCGCTTTTACTTCTAAACATTGGAATCATACCCAACAAAAATATTCAACTATTAAAATGGAAAATTTATCAACTATTTTATGTCTTCAAAAATTCTAAAGCCATTTATTAAACCAAAATTTTACCATTAGAGTAGACTATTAGTTTGCAAAAAATATTCTTCAAAAGGATGTCAAAAATTTAGTATCTAAATAAATTTTTACAAGATTGCAAGATATCTTATTTGTCTTTGATTTCAAAATTGAGTTTATCAAGGGCACTTCAAATTCTCTTCCTGATTTCCTTACTAGTGAATTTTTGTGGGGGAAATAATGCTAAGGAACGAGAAAGATAAAAATAAGGGTCTACCTACATACCCCAAATCAAAGAAAAACTCAAATATTGAGAGTTTGCCTTTGGATTATTGTTTAAAATCAAATGCCCCATTGGCATTCAAACTAAAAAAACAAAGGTAAGCAGATTGCCTCAACAAGTCAAATTAAATTCTTCTCTCCACTAGAGTTGGACTTTCCAATTGAAACCCTCTAGGCCTTAGCTTGTCAAATACCCTTAGCCTTGCCAACCAAGAAGTCTTGGGTTAACATAGCTAAAGAAGATGAAAATGAAGATAAACCCCTCTTCATCAGTAAAGCCAAATTGAACTTGATGAAAATTAACTAAATGAAAATGAAGTAAGGATCGTAGTAGGACTACAAACAACAAAGTAAATGCATAATAAGTATTTATTAAATTGAAAGAAGTCTTTTAGAGATGACAAAAACTCTAGAACTAAAGCTCTAGAGCAGAGAGGGGGAATGACAAATGATAAAAATTATTGGATGCCTTACATTTTGAAATCTCAACTATTTATAGAAAAATTTGGAATTTGTGACAGTTCCTAAATAGTGTACCGTTATAGTGAACAGTTGAAAGTGCTAATTGGAACTCTTCATTTTGTCTGGGACCACATCTTTCCTTCTTTTTACTTTTTTTTTTGTAAAGTTGTCTTGTCGAAAGTAGATTTGTCTTCTTCTACCAACTCATCTTACTGAAATTTGAATGTGAATTTGAAATTTCATTTGGTTGAAGTTTCATCCAAATTTGAATCTTCATTACATTTGAAGTTTATTTAGACTTCATTTTGGCTTAATTTGATTGACCAAAATAGTCATCTTCATTTGATTGTGCATAGTCTTCTGATTCATTTGTTGAATTAGATGACAAGACTTTGTGGCTTTTCCTTTGAGTCAAAAGGGAATTTGTTGCAATTTTTTCGCATAATCCTCCTTAGTTGAAATTATAGCAAAAGCAGTAGAAATGCTGGATTTGTCTTGAAGAAACTAGCTTGAACCAGTCTTCATATTTTTGTGGTAGTGATGATGTTGTTGGTCCTGAAAAGAATAACTAGATGACAACTAAGATCTTTCCCTTATTCCTATTTAGGAAATTTATACTCTTTATAAATCTAAATGAATTTAACACTAAGTCAAATTATAATGTAATTGTTAACTTTAATTTTCAAGTAAGTGTATAATATGTAGAATATTCACAATATGCACAGAATGTATAGTATGCACAACAAAAGACTTTCTTTATATTAGATCGTGTAGTTAACAATTAATCTGTCAATTTAATGAATTATCAAAAAATTGATTTTTGAATTTAATGCAGAATCAAAGAAACAAAATTCAATACAACAAAAATTTAAGATAGAATTTATGCAATAATTATCCAGAACTCAAAATTACGGAACTTGTAACAATGCAAGAATATAAGTGTAGTAATTAAAGAGTTTAGACACAAATTTTTTAAGTAGTTCAACTTGAATTAAAACCTTAATTCAAGTATACTGCACTGGATCAATACTCAACTGTATGATCACTTTTATTAATAAGCATAAGAATTTAACAAGGCTCCTATTAACCTGTTTTACAATAAGAAATTGGTAGGCTCTTGTAATACCTAAGATACAAAAATTCTAAATTTTCACTTAACTATGATCAACCTCACGGTTATGAAGATCTAACAAGAATTTAATACACCTACTACAAATTGCAATTAACCTCACAATTTTTGAAGGATGCAAACGAAAAATTAACCTTTTCCTTTGTATCTAGATTTCTAACCCTAGAAATCTAAAGAATAAACCAAGACAAAGTTTAGAAATACAATATTGAAGAATTGAGAAGTAAATCTCAATTAACTATGTAGAAATCTTCTTCTAATTGCTCAAGAGTTAATAGAATTGATCAAACCAAGTAAGATAGAGAATATCAGGTAAAAGCTTTGGGGTTTTCTCTTTTTCTGTCACAATGAATATGAAAAGTTCTGTTTTTAAAATGAAGGTTGGGTCTATTTATAGTTGAAATAAAAATAACTAATTTTCAATTCTTAAATTAATTCACAACAGTTATAACAAACTTCTGACTAATTAATCGATTTATGAATTGATTCAAGTGAAGTGAAAATCCATCACTGAATCGATTGATGAATTGGTTTGGAAAAGTTCTAAACCTTCGGTAAGAAAAATTTTCTTCATGAATCAATTGATAAATCGATTCAAGTTTATTTCACAAGTTTTCCAGTGATGAATCGATTTATGAATTGATTCGCACAGTGAAAAAATGGTTGTTATATAAGTTTAACTTCTAAAAGAAAATGTAAAAATTTTGTGTGAAAACTTTTGATTTTAAAACCCATTTAAGTGATTTATTTTACCTCACTGTAAGTTATTTTTAGAAAACATAATTGAGCAAATTCAATAAGATTTCAAATAAAAAAGGTCCTAAGAAATCAAATAAAAACTTAATACCAAGGTTGATCCTTTGAGCAAGCTTTGATCAACTTTGAATCTTGCAAAACAAATAAACACTCAAACAAATAGTTAGATTGTGATGTAAACTATAATTGTTTTTCAACATGAAAACCAAATAAAAATGTATAGTTAGGATAACCTAGCTTAACAATCTCTCCTTTTTTTATGATGACAAAAAATTTATATGAGATTCAAAGTTTCTCCAAAAAAAAAAAAAGCAAATCAATGTTAGATGAGAAAACTCATCTTATCTTTATAAAAAATTTTATCTTATCTTTGAAAATTTTCAGTTTTAAAAATTTCATCTTTCTCCCAAAACTAAAAATTTTATTTTTGAAAATTTTCATTTTTCTCCACAACAAATATTTGTTTTTAAAAATCTCATCTTTCTCCCCTTTTTGGCATATTAAAAAGAAATTAGTGCTCAATAAAAAGAGAAGAAATATTAGATCTCCAAAAAAATTTAAAATAATAGCTCATTTTTAATTTTACTTACTCTTTTTCTTAAAAACATTGTAGCTTTTGAAAGTAAACTTGATACATAATAAACCAAAAAATCATAATCTAGAATAATAAATCAGAATCCATACATAGGGTAAAATAAAAATTTAGAATATGCAAATGACAAAATATTTACATAATCTTCAAAATACCAGTATCAAATACAATGATCAAAATATCAAAGTATTCAAGATAATAATCCATAAAAATAAATATATAGCATCAAAAAAATCAACTTAGAACAGATATATTGAAAATGGGAAAAGGGCTAAGGGATACATGACACAATCAACAACATTCTAAGCAGGCGAATCTTATTCAGGTTTAGCTTGAAGTTCAGCTTCTTCATCCTACTGGTGTATCTGCTATGATATTTCATACAGTTAAGTCTCTAAAGTATTGAGCCATTCATTAACCATACTTTGGAATGCAGGGACTTCTTTCTCTATGTTGCCCATGTGGTCTTGTAAAGACTGAAATAGTGATCGATGTGTGTCAAGGCAATCTAGTAAGTGAGTGTGTAGTTTTCTCATTTCTTCAATTAGTCTGTTTTCTGACTCACTAGATAACCTTGCTTCCCCTAAGCTTAATGTTCCTTTTGTGGTTTAGGGAACTTGTACTCTTTTCCTTTTCCATATTCTTCTATCATCCTGTTCTAATTGGATTTTACGTAGGTGTGTGGTAGTTACTATGGTTAATGCATTGATTGGATAAAATTGATTTTCTTTAGAAATTGGCAGTTTGAACTTTGTAAAAATTGGGGTAAGAATCATATCGAAAGAGAGGAAGCCAATATTTGAGTGTTTTGAATAATCTCCCAGATATTTAAGTATAAAATATGGCATATTAAAATCAAATTTGTTTTTGATGACCTACATCAAAAGTAATTAATCCTCCACTATTTGAGTAAAATTTGTTACCCTAGAAAGTAGCACCTTACATATAGCATAATGTAAGATCCTATCCTCAGGGGATAGACCAATAATCAGTAATTTTTCACTTCCATCCTTGGGGGTGGAATAAGGAAATAATAGTCTAATGGTAGATTCCCTGCTATAGTCGAGAAAGGATCTTGCACTAAGCTTAGGAGCTGATGCATCCATATAAAAAATGTTTGCCAATAATTTTGAATCAACCACAATGTGTTTATGCATGATATAACTTGATAACTTGTCATCTGCAACTACTAAATTTGCATAGAACATTTTGACTAACCTAGGATAGGTTGTAGTCTTATGTGTTAAAAACTTATCTAACTTATATTAAGCTAATAGAGCAAGCAAATGTGTAGTTTCTAGTAATTTCTCACTAAAACACTTTATCGGCTCTATTTTCCTATTTGATAGCTGTAGGAAATTTGCATACTCACTTTGCAATTCGAAATGTGTTTCTTCTCCTACTTGTGTTGTGGATTTGCTTGTATCCTTGTCCTTCTTCTTTGAGATTGCAAGCTTGATGCATTTTAACATTTTTGTGTAGTTGGGGTTTTAGAGTTTTTGAATGTGAAATTGGGAATGGGCAAATTTAAGCTGTTTTGTAGAAATTGATCAGTTAGAATTGATAGATTTGGTGTTTTTAGCAATTCTATAGAGGAAATTTGAGTAAAAATGGTGTACATTTGAGTAAAATCGATTCAATATATATATATATGTATAAATCAGGTTGTGAATTGATTCGATAATCGATTCATAGTGTGTTTTTATGTGTTGTGAATCGATTTAATTGTAGGTTTTAGAACATTGAATCGATTATGGAATCGATTGTGTCACGAAATTGTGCATTAGGATTGTTGTGGTGAATTAATTCTAAAATCGATTATTTTAAGGGTGAATTGATTATGGAATCGATTTGAAGAGGTATGTAAAAGGTATTTAGAAAATTTCCAGAGTTCCTAGAAAATTGAAAATTTTGTAAATCGGTTCTTGAATCGATTCTAAATCGATTTAGAAACTCTTAAAAAAACTAAATTTTTTTTAATCGATTTGATGATTGATTCAGGTGATCTTGAAAACAATTTTGCATGTAGTTTTGTCCTATAACTGCTTAAAAGTGATGTATTTACCAGTAATACTCAACTCAATACCTAGAAACTCAATGTTCACTTCAAATACCTGTAAGACAAACCTAGGAATATCTCTGATGCATAAGTTAGTAATTGTAGTGAAAGATATAATCTCAAATTTAAAAATTTCTTCTAATAATGTTTCAACTCTTCTTACAATCCAATTTCCTAATATTACTAACATAACAGTTTGTCACAAGACAACATTACTCTACCTTTTATCAGTTTATCTCCAAATCTGAAAAACAAAAGCTATCTTTGCTTTTGTGGTACCCAACTAGACTTGGGTCCAAGCTTGTTAGAATGATCAGCAATAAATCTTGTAGGTAACCAAGCCAGCTTTTCTTTTGGTTTCAAAATATATGTCCCATTTTTGTATGGACAATGTTTTACATGATGTCCTTTATGGTTATAGTAATAACATGTAATGTATGCAGAATTCCTTTTGAATTTAGACTGCTCATATTCCAATCCAAGTTTATTCTGGAATTGTTTTTCACTATCTAGAATATCATTGAATCTTCAATTACTATTAGTGAATCCTTGTAGTGGTTTCATTAGTAAAGCTATTTCAGATCTATATGACTCGCACTGATCACATGCCTTCCTTTCATTCAATTTCTTAACTAAAGCATTTAAATCATTATTTTCTTTTTCTGATTGCTTTAATTTTTTTCAACAAATTTTCTTTTTCAGTTTTGACTTGCTTTAAGTCTTTCCTAGTTTTAATTAAGAAATCATACATCTCAATATACAAATAATCATCATCTGAATCATTTTAAAATTCATTGTCTAAATTAGTAATATGTGTACCATGAGAAAAGGATGGATACTGAAATACCTTGACATCTTCATCAAATCTAGCCATGATACAAAGATGTGCTTCTTCATCTATTACTTCATCTTCTACTAAATCAGCATCTCCATCTTCCCAAAAAGCTAAATTCCTTTTTCTTGATGCTTGTTTTCTTTTCTTTCTTTTGCTCTTAGGTTTTTTCTTCAAATAAACTAGATAGTCTGGCCTTATGTGTCTAGGCTTTTTGCATTTGAAGTAGGCTAGTGTTGTATTTGATACACTTCCTTGTTCAACTTTGTTCTGCTTTTTTTTTTTTGTAGTGGAATAGTAGCTTTCTTTTTCTCCTTGTTCCTTTTTTCTTTTAAAATTCTTTGTAGCTTCTTATTAATTAAAGCCATTTCCTCTTTTTCATCAACAACTTCTTCATTCTCAGATTGATTCTCATCTAAATCAAGTGTATTTGTAGCTTTCAAGGCCAGTGTCTTTTTCTTTTTATCATCTTCATTTTTCTTGTATCTTTTGAGTTCCAACTCATGTTCTGCTAAGTTTCCAAAAAGTTCTTGGATTGTTGTTATGCTTATATTCAGTGATTTCTTGATGGCGGTCACTTTGGGCTGCCACTCTTCAGTTAATGATCTTAAAATCTTATGAACCAAGTTAGCATTCTTAAACTTTTTGCTAAGCAACATTAAATGGTTAGTGATCACTATTAACCTTTGAATCAAATCTTTTATTGACTCACCTTCCTCCGTCTTAAACATTTCATATTGTGATACTAGAACATGCACCTTTGATTCCTTAACTTGTGTAGTGCCTATATGTGCAATTTCTAAGGTATCCCAAATCTCTTTAGCAGTAACATAGTTAGATATGCGTTCATACTCATTCGGTGATAAAGAATTAAAAATAATCCATTTTACTTTAGATGCAGGTAAATGTTTCTCATCTTCAGTCCATAGTGATTTAGGCTTAGGTTATGGTAATCTATTTATCAAAGTCTTGGGGGGTCATAACCTTCTTCAACTAGATCCCACCTATCTATGTCTATAGCTTCTATGAAATCCCTAATTTTTTGTTTCCAGTATGTGTAGTGTTCACCATTAAATCCCAGGGGTTTATGCATAGGAGGGCATTCTGGTAAGAAAATAAAGCTAGAATCCATGTTTTCTCTAAACCAAAAGAGCATCAAGAGCTAAAGCTTTGATACCAACTATTGGTCCTAAAAAAAATAACTAGATAACAACTAAGATCTTTCCTTTATTCTCATTGGGGAAATTTATACTCTTTATAAACTTAAATGAATTTAGCATTAAGTCAAATTGTAATGTAATTGTTAAATTTAATTTCCAAGTAAGTGTATGATATGTAGAATATGCAAAAAATTCACAATATGCACAGAATGTATAGTATGCACAGTAGAAGACTTTCTTTATATTAGATTGTGTAGTTAACAATTAATTGTCAATTTAATGAATTAGCAGAAAATTAATTTGTAAATTTAACACAAAATCAAAGAAATAGAATTCAATACAGAAAAAATTCAAGATAGAATTTATGCAGTAATTATCCAAAGCTCAAGAATTACAAAACTTGTAACAATACAGGAATATAAGTGCAGTAATTAAAGAGTTTAGACATAGATTTTTTAAGTAGTTCAACTTAAATTGAAACTATAATTCCAGTCTATTCCACTATATCAATACTCAACCATATGATCACTTTTATAATAAGCATAAGATTTTAATAGGGCTCCTATTAACCAGTTTTACAATAAGAAATTGATAGGCTCTTGTAATACTTGAGATACAAAAATTCCAAATTTCCATCTAACTATGATTAACTTCACAGCTATGAAGATCTAACAAGAATTCAATGCACCTACTACAAATGAGAATTAACCTCACAATTTTAGAAGAATGTAAAGGGAAAATCAACCTTTTCCGTTGTATCCAAATTTCTAATAGTAGAAATCTAAAGAATAAACCAAGACAAAGTTTAAAAATACAATACTATAGAATTGAGATGTAAATCTCAATTAACTATACAAAAATCTTCTTCTAATTGCTCAAGAGTTGATAGAATTGATCAAACCAAGTGAGATAGAGAATATCAAGTAAAAGCTCTAGGTTTTTCTCTTTTTCTGTCGCACTAAATATAAAAAATTATATTTTAAAATGAAGTTTAAGTCTATTTATAGTTGAAATAAAAATAACTAATTTTCAATTTTTGAATCGATTCATGACAGTTATAACAAACTTCTAACTAACTAATCGATTTATGAATCGATTTAGGTCAAGTGAAAATCCATCACTGAATCTATTAATGAATTGATTCGGAAAAGTTCCAAACCTTTGATAAGAAAAATTTCTTTCATGAATCGATTAGTAAATCAATTCAAGTTCATTTCACAAGTTTTCCAGCGATGAATCGATTTGTGAATCGATTCACACAGTGAAAAAATAATTTTTATATAAGTTTAACTTATGAAAGAAAATGTAAAAATTTTGTGTGAAAACTTTTGATTTTAAAACCCATTTAAGTGATTTACTTTACTTCACTATAAGTTATTTTTAGAAAACATAATTAAGCAATTTGAATAAAATTTCAAATACAAAAGATCCTAAGAAATCAAATAAAAACTTAATACCAAGGTTGATCTTTTGAGCAAGCTTTGATCAACTTTGAATCCTACAAAACAAATAAACACTCAAATAAATAGTTAGATTGTGATATAAACTATAATTGTTTTTTAGCTTCAAAACCAAAGAAAAATGTGTAGCTAGAATAACCTAGTCTAACAGATGGTTCTCAAACCACTTCATTATTTCAAACTTATGAGCTTTGTGAGCCTGGTTGTCAGAAGCCCACCATTTGATAGATCCAACTCATTGAAGAATTAGAAGTTTTGAAAATTGGTATTCTTTGGTATACTGGTATTTCCAGAAATATACCTAAGGTAAATCTATTTTTGAATAACATTGGAGTGGAATGGGAAAATTCTCATAATTTAAATTATCAAAACAAAATTGGAACGCATATCAACTTTCCTTAACTTAATTTGGGAAAATTTTTGGAATGGGACCAAAAATATCCCACCAGTTAAAGAACCAGTTTGGAAATTTATACTTGTTATTTTGGTTAGAGAAAAATAATCAAGGATGTGTAAATATTTTATTTTGAAAATATAAGGTATTGTACGAGGCTTGAATATAGTCCTTGTAAGCATATCCAATTAGATCATAGGCTTTGGCAAACTTTTGGCCTATTGAAGGGTTTTGGCCTTGTAGGTCCCAAACAGGTAATATAAAAACGTGGTAAACAATTTATATAGCGGAATAAACTTTGATCTTGCCTTTTTCCCGTTGGGG
>JANHAO010003033.1:0-27056 GCA_026873985.1 Saraca asoca | reverse complement strand
GGAAATCTCATTATTTAAAAAGAATTTATAATATTCCATATAATAAAGTTATATTATAATTTTACATGGGATTCTTAAGTGAGAATGAATGTTTACTCACCTTAGACACTCCTTACAGCTAACTCAGCCAAAACTTCAAATCCACTCTTCTTGATGAACTCAATCCATCGAGACAGACATATCTAAATCAATTCCACAAGGAAATTCCAATTTTTCAACAACTCATACCTAAGGGTTTTATACAAATTTCTTGACATCTGGCTATCGAAATACTACAAAATAAATTGGATAATTTCAGAATGCTCACCATGTCACGAAGGACATACTGGTAGCTAGCCACTAGCCAGAGCTTCACCGATGGGCCCAGATTCATCATTGGCTGAATAGCACGCCATACAGGGGAAGAGGGAGCTACTAATTGGTTGGCTGGCTAGAGGAGCTATCGTGGGCTAAGGCCAGTGAAGTAGGAGCAGTTTGCCACTCACAACGACGTCAGCCAGTCAATTGGTTAGAAAAAATGTAACTCACTGGAGGCTGATCAGGAAGGTAAGAACTCGGTGAAGCAAGATGTTAACTCTACAGCTGGCAGTTGTGTGGCATGGCAGTGCACGGTGGAGCCGACGCCAGAAGTATAGAAGGCAAGGGGATTTGGCCAGAAACAAGGGAGGTTCCAGCTCCTGCTTTTCGGATAACCCCGAGTCACTATGTCAGAGAAAGAGGATGTCAAAGTGAAGAAAGGCTATTAGTTTTCTACCGATGGGAAATGCTGAAGCTCAGCACAGCATTTGGCTAGGAATAAGTCGGCCGAAGGGAGAAAGAGAGAATGTCAGAGGGGGAGAGAGAGAAAAAGTCGAAACTTTATGGAAAAAGAAAGACAGAACCTAAAAAAAAAGGCTAGTGGAACCAGCTACCGACTGAGTCGGTTCTCCAAAATGGAAAAATTTGTAATTTGGCCCCAAACTTATCACCGCCTTACACAAAAGCCCACCTGAAAAGAAAAATTTCAATTTAGTCCCTATGAAGTTTTCACTTTAGTCCTTTCTCTTTTTTTTTTCCAAGTATTACAAATTCTCCCACCCATCAAAAGAATTCGTCCTCGAATTTTGGAAACATAGCCATAGGAAATGAGGGCCCATACTCACACATTACCTATCATGCTTTTGTTGTATCTCTTTGATAAAACAATACTAGTTATCAAGATCTTTCCATTATGATTCATGTAATCCATGCTACCTTGCATTAACATATTTTCCTTTTTCCTTAATAATCTTTGCTGTCTTATGAACAATTTGAAACATGTGATGCATCTCTCTCACCTTGTTCTAAGTCATAACCAATCCATTATCATGACCGTTAAAGCTATCATGACTTATAAAAGGAACATTTACATTAAAATCAAGTGATAACGGGACCAGTTGAACTTTTTCCATATTCTTATCAGTGTGTTAAGAGTGGTTCCTTTCCCAAATTACTAGCTGAACAGTTTCTTTTGAAGTAACACTTTTTTTCCAAAGTATTTCAGTACTTTTATTGATGGGTGTTTCTTGAAACGGAGCTTTTTACTTTGATGATCAAGTAAATCCAATTCAAGAAAAGATCTATGCCAAGGACATTTCTAGTGGCAAGGAATGAATTTTAGCAAGTACTATGAATACCATAGATGATGAAAAATTATTATTATTTACATGCTCTACTACCATGATATATCCTAATTAACACAATCTTTGCAAGTTAACTATATCATTTGATAAAATTAATCTAGGTTCTTTGATCAGTTGGACTTATTTTGGTGCTAAAAATTTTAAAGTGTAAGCTTAATTTTTTATTGTCTATTTATGTCTTTTATGGAATTAGGATAGTTGCTATTTGCTTTCTGATGCAAACTTACAGTACTATCCTAGCCTATTTTTACTGATATATTTCATTCTTTGGTAAAAATTGTAATGTGTACATAGTGTACTAACTTTCCAAATTGATGCTAAAAGTTTTGCTTATTTGAAAAGTTTAGAAAAGTTATTTTTATGCAAGTTTCTTTTTACAACCTAACACATTGCAACTCTATAGTTTTGTAGAAATCTGACTTCACAGGTTGCTTTTTGATCTGTGCTACCTCATGGTACCTAGCAAAGGACTATCACAACTAGACAGACTCAAAAAGAGCAAGCAAATGAGCTGGCCATTATATCATTGCCATTTCATGCTGACTTGGCAAAGAACTAACACAATTGAATAATCCCCAAAAGAGCAAGCAAATAAGTTTGCCCCTATACCATTGGTAATAACAACTCATCAAAAGTATACCATTGGTAATAACAACTCATCAAAAGTCACTTTCCCACCTGAAAGAACAAGTTGATATAATTTCAAAGCCTCTAACCAAAAGTGACAACAAATTGAAAGAGCAAGTTGTTCCAATTCCAATGCCTCTGAGTAAAAGTGACAACCCACTGAAAGAGCAAGCTGCTCCAATTCTAATGCCTTTAAGCAAAAGTGACAACCCACTAAAAGAGCAAGCTACTTAACCTGGAACCAAGTTGAAGAAAGTGCTCTTTGGTGCTAAGCTTTTCTATAAAAAGGGAGATATTCTTCACTTCAACATATATCATTCAAGTAAATCTTCTTCCATCTCTAGAAGATCTCCCTCTTTATGATCTCTAAGTGTTTTAAAGTCTTCTTTGTGTTTCACTTGTAAATTTACTCATTGACATAAATCCCTATGATTCTTGAGTTTTGTAAAGGTTTAGTAGCTAGGGGTTAGGTGTAAATGATACACTTGAAAAAACATTATTGCTAGAAATTGTGCCTAGTTGTGAGGCAAGAAAATCATCAAGTTGAGAGGTAGGATTGCTCGTAACTTAAAAGGCCACATGGAAAAGATTATAAGGGATACTCAAAGAAAATTGCTAGTGGATAACCTTTAAGATGTCCATTGTCCTTAACAAAGAGGAGTAGACCCAAAGGGATAGTTTTTCCTTTAGACGATTAAACCTCTATACATCGGTGCTATTTTTCTCTTTCCTTACTCTTTTACTTATCATGCACTTTAAATTGCTTTTCTTTATATGCTATTTACATGATCTTTCATATATTTGTTAATTTGTCTTCTTAAAGGGAAGGTTTTAAAAATTATAATCTTTTTTTTAAACACCAATTCACCCCTTGTTGGTGTATTTGTCATATCATCTGCAACTATTCTGACCTAAATATTGAAATGTTTGTGATGAACCTTTATTTGTCATGCTTTGACCTTTTTGTTAATTTGTTGATGGCTACACCCCATAAAAGAAGTGTTGATCAATAATTTCATAAAATTAGTTAGGGGCAGCCAATTGTAAAAAAGTAATTCCATTATTTATGTCTCTAGGCACAAAACTAAAAAGGGTAGGAAATGCACCCTGGGTTAGTAAACTATCTAGCAATACATAATTACTAACACAAGTTAGATATTTAATGATGTGACATAATAAGTTCACTATGACAAAAGCAAGCTTAGATGACCCATACTTAACTAGAAACAATAGAGACATAATAGTATTGAAAATTTGAATCTTTATGATAGAAAGAAAAACAAGTTCAAACTATTAGAATAATGTTGTGGACTAGTATAATCAGTCAGTTTATTGTAAGTTAAATTAATAAATGTCAAATAATACTATTTATTTATCAGCACAAATTTGTGATCATATTGCTATTGGCCTTTAGTATGACACATAGACTATTATTGAATCTATTATTATATGGGCCTTATTTATTGGGCTACTGATGATAGGAAGGGTAGCCCAATCCATTCCTATAAGGAGAGATCCCTACTCTCCCCCTACATGCTACTATTGTTGCGCTTATTGAAATGATAAACTCTAATCTAATGATGGCATCTAGTGCTAAAGGAGTTCACCTCTTCTTTTTTTTCTCTCATAAGTATCATAGAAAAAGGTAATAGATAACAATTAAGAATATTGGAATATCACCAGGTGTGTGTTCAATTGCAGATTTATTATTTTACACATATACGTGTTGTAGGATGTGATCAGAATAGAATATTTTGATGGCTCCAATTATTTTCAACAAGTGATATCAAGTTCTATTAATTACATTCTATAGCTATATATTATTTCTGGTGATAAATCTGTGTTGTTCTTAATCATATTTATATTTGGAATAATTGATCACAAAACATGAGGGCTTTCATTCATAATAGTTTACCCTTTTTTTAATCACATGAATGAAGATAATATCTATTTTAGAATATGCTTTTTCACACCAATGTTCTGAAAATAAAATCTTTTAGAACTTGGGATTATAACGTTATCCGCATTCATGTTTTAATATATGAAATGATCTCTATAATAGAATTCCTTCTTCATCTCAATGTCTTGATTGTTAAATCTTTGTAGTTAATTGATCATCTCATCCAAAACCTTTTATGAGAGAGATAGCATAGTTTACCAAATGAAAGAAACCTAACTTTCATAATAATCTTGAGATTTTGTCAATTATTTGTTTTGTTTAATTGCATCTTTCTCCATGTATGTGAGCTTGAGGTCTATAATTGGAATTCAAAGCTTTTAGTTGTCAAAACTTAATTCCCTTTTAAGTCTATGTTGCTCACTTATGAATGTCCTAGAAATTTTCAACACCAAGAATGCACTTCAAGGGATCCCCTTCTAATGAGGAACCAAATTTAAGAACATCAACTCCTGAACGTACTTCAAGGAATCCCACCAATACCACCTAACTCTAACCAATTCTTGCTAACTCAAAGTTTATGAAAGGAACATTGTTGGCTTTTTGAAACAAATTGAGTTAGGAGCTTATGAAATTTGTTATTATGTAAGAACTCTTGTTGCATAAATTATACTATTTTGTATGTTTATATGAGTTTCATATCTTCCTAATTACACATTGTGCTCTTTATTTTATTTATTTATTTGTTTTGAAATTGTTTGTGAAAGCACAAATTTTATTTTTTATTTGATAATTGCTTGTCCAAATTGCTGTTGATTATTTTCATGTGATTGAAATTATATTAATGTTGGATTCAATTTCATAAAATATTATTCAAATTTAATTATCAATTATCTGTATTTTTTAGGCAAGTAATGAAATATAACATTTTAATGTTGTATCTTGTGATTTGATTTAATTGCTTCGTTTGGTTATAGCAATAATGCTTGTGAAATATTGCCTTATTTGACTATGAGAAAGCTTTTTAAATAAGGTTCAGATATGAATTTTATGATAATAAAACAAATAAAATTGGATTGTGAAACATTATCTATTCTCATTGGAACTAGGTTTTTGACTTGGTTTACAATCCCATTTGGCAAATATTATCTCTGTTTGTACCAAGGCTATAATTATTGGCAATTTCTTATGGACTCCTTTTATGTTTATTTGGATGGGTATAATGAAGTAATAAACTTCTTTATGTAAATGGCCAATAGTATGCCCACTTTATAAGATTTTGAGGTCAATTTGTATATTTTTGTAAGAAGATTTTGCTCAAATTACGTTGGATTAATCAAATAAAAATATTGTGTAATAAAATTGCATATTATGTATTTACGTTCTTGTCATGATCAGATATAAAATTCTAATATTATGTCTTATGAATTGATGCAAGGTAAAAAATTGCACCAAAATATTTTTTAAAAGCTCAAATTGAGCTATAGGGATGAGTCATTAGCTTTGTGCAATGATGAACAACTAATAAGCTGATGAAGAAGCTCCAAATATGATGGTTATGAAATTGGAGTGTCATTAGATGTATTCTAGCTTTGAAAGTAAAAGAAAAAATCTCCATGCACTATTTTTTTAGCAATTACTGTAAAAATCCCATGATATGAAATTTTATGTTGCAACCTGTCCATTGTACACTTCGAATTTTCTACTAAAATTTTTGTATTAGATTCTCATATGTTGATAGATAACATATTTATCATACTTTTAGTTTTGATACTATTTGCTTGTTGAGATAATTTGTTTATGGAATTATGTTGTTGTTTGATAATTTATTGATTGTTTATATCATAGTAATGTAATTGTGAGCTCCCTGTGGTGAGATCAATTACATTTTTGTAATGATTAAATGAACAATTTTTTTTTTTTGGGTGAGCCATATATTGGTAATGTACTCATCCTATCAATGTGACATTGTTAATATATTTTTTACCATGATATAAATGGTATATTTGGATTTTGTGGTTCCAAAATTTTAAATGCCCTATTAGGGTTAAAGTTTAGGACACAATATTTAATCTTATATTATATTCTAAAATCTTAAATATCCTATCGGTGTTAGATTTTGGAACATACTAATATTTTTAATCGACTTGTTTCATTATAATTTTGGGACTCTTAGGTAGGATTACAGTGAGTAAAAAATAAATGAAAATCACATGTTTCTAATTATATTAAGGAAATATATAACATGATTACATTTATATGCATCATGAATGTTTTGATGAAATTCCTCTAACACTTTTGCATCCATGTAATTAGTTTCTATTATTATTTTTGTAGGATAAATTATGAATATTGGAAGTCTCCGAAATTATTTTTGGCTATCATAAATGGATTATAATAAATAGTTCTTATGATTATGTATCCACCTATTGTGGAACCAATAATAATCAATTTTTTTATGGATGATTGCTCTTGTTTGAAAATATTGTGTGAGAGGTTGAAATGTGACATTGACATGTTAATCGTGTTAATTTATAATGGCAATACTTAGTTAAAAAATGTTATTTTGTCAAGTTTACAAAATGACTGAATTTTTAAGTTACATTATTTTGATACAATTAATATATAAATAATGGACATCCCCTATCAATGTTGTTTGATATAATTATGTCATCCTTAAAATAAGAAAAATAAGCCTTTGAAAATAATATGATACCCTTTATATGGAATGTGACCCTCTTTTGTGTAATATAAAAATATTGTATATCATATTATGATCAGTTTTTGCTTGTCTCAATGAACTTAATAATAGAATTTTAAATGGATCATTTTGGAAAATCACGATCCATATACTTTTTAGAAAAATGGCGGGGACTCAAATAATGTTATGTCCTTATAATGGTAGTAAAATAATAAGGTATGATTAGTCTGATATGATTCATTGTTAATGACATAATTGTCTACTTAAGTATTATATATATGTTTGTGCTTACATATATGTTGTTTATGCTTGAGTTGTTACGGAATGAGAGTGGAGTCCCCAATTAAAAGGGGAAAATCTTAATTGTGTTTAACATATCAATTAATGATCCTTTATTGATATGTGTTTGTGACAACATGAGGTATTATTTTGTTACTAATATCGAATAGATATTTATAGTTACCTCAATAGGACATTGTACTCACAAGTCCAAATTATTTTTAACTAATCAATCGATGATCTTTTATAGATATGTGTTTGTGATAGTATGAGGTACTATTTTCTTACTAATATCGGATAGACATTCATAATATTGAATAGGACATTGTACTCACTCATTGCAGTTGATTCACTTTATATGGTGAAATAATTATGTTTAACATATCAATTATTGATCCTTTATTGATATATGATTGTGATAGTACGAGGTGCTATTTTATGATTAATGTTGAATAGACATTCCTAGTTACCTCAGCATGAATAGTAGTGTTTGATATTTTTTGTACAGTAACAATTTGAATTAGGTCTCATATATTGTTTGAGAGCCTATAGCCATATGTTTATGTTGTAGCAACTCTACTATTGCCTATTTTGCTCAATTCCACTAATGAGTAGGCTTTTACCATTTAAAGTAGTATTGGCTCAAATAGGATTGGTTCCACCTTGTGATATCCTACATTAGTGAGAGTATATATAGTGTCATTGTGTGCACATAGTTATGTTTATTACTAATGTTGCCATAATAATGCTTTGCTGCTATATATTGTTTTTTAGCACAATTATAATGAAATCTATAACATACTGCTTAATTATAGTGTAGAGACATTTTGACCCAATCTGAATTTTGTTGTGTTGAGATATGTTGTAAAGCCTTAGTAAAACATCTTGTGTAGGTGCTAGGACCATTATTTGTGAGATTTACATCTGATCACATTTGTCATTCTATATTTCTCTGCTCTCCACATCCACTTTACGTTTGGTTATGGAGATATAGGTTTTAGCATGTTTGACAGAAGTGTCCCTACCGGATATAATGATCCTCATGTTAAAGACTTATGATCTTATCATCAACTAATAGTTATATAGTGCAAATTATTATTTGACATTTATTATTATGATTGTAATCCATGATATTGTTTTTCCTAACCTATGCTATCCAAGTGGGAGATTGTTGGAATAATATTGTGGACTAGCATAATCAATCAATTTATTATAAGTTGAATTACTATATATCAAATAATATTGTTCATTTATCAACCCAAATATGTGATCATATTATTATTGGGCTTTAGTGTAGCACTTAAACTATTAGTGGATTTATTGTTTGTGGGCCTTATTTGTTAGGGTACTCATGATGGGAAGGGTAGCATAATCCATTCCCACAAAGAGAGGCCCCTTCTCTCACCCTACATGTTACTGTTGTTGCCTGATTGAGATGACAAACTCTAATCTAATAGCAACATCTAGGGTTGAGAGGAGTTCACCTATTCTTTCTTCTTTCTTTTCTCTCACAGGTATCATAGAAAAGGATCATAAATAACGGTTGTGATTACTAGATTATTACCATGTATGTGTTTAATTGCAGATTTATTATTTTACACATATATATACTGTAGGGAGTTATTAGATTTGAATATTGTGATGATTCAAATTATTTTCAACACAAACTACTAAACAGCTCACAACCAGAAGAAAAAACATGAATGTTGCTTAAATAATCATGGTAACCATCCTATAATATTAGTCTTTACATTTTTTATACTTGTATTATTTTTACAATTATATATGATGTATTTTAGGATAATTTTTCTCCACCACCAAGTATAAACAATTTAATCATGATTACTATCATATCTATTTCTACCTACTTAATGTAAGTTTACAGTATCTACAACAAAGAGTTTAAACCTAACCAAATCATGAAAGTTGTATAATTTATTTCATGTCTTATAAATTATCACAAAATTGGACTTATATTTCTAGAAAATTTAAATTATTAAATAATTTTATTTTATTAAAAACTATAATAATGAGTTTAAAATTGTAATTATAAATCTAAAATATAACTACAAGTCTAAAACTCCATCTACATCTCAACATCTATGATCACTCATATCAGTTCTGATCATCTTCTTCCACAAACCCAACATGATAAGAAGAAGTAACAAATTGCTTGTTTGCCATTTTTATTTTGATTAATGATCAATTTAATAAAAACAAAAAAGAAGTGCTATGTAAATTATTTATTATTGGATTATCATTTTTGAGGTTTCTTACTTGTTCATTTATAATCATAATTCCAACATTTTGTCTTTCATTATATTCAATGCATTCAATTTAAGCTACCTTTTTAGGTATGTTACAAGATATTTGATTTTTAGAAGTCAAGTTTGATGAACACTTCAAGCTCTACAAGTCCACAATAGTGACTAGAAGTTACCTGTATAAAGGCTTGAGCAGTGGAGATTATCAATGCCCCTTAAAAGAATTTATTGGCCAAGAGGAGGTGAATTGGAAAGCCTTATAAAATTACTGTAAGTAAAGCTTTTCTAAAACTAAGTTTTTATTTTGAAAATTGCTAAAATTTTAGTGAGGATGAAAGAGTGACCAGAATTGAAATAGAAGAAATCTTGAAAGAGCAACTAGAAATATGCCTTAGTTTGTAAGACAATTTCTTTATAAATATTTATGAAAATTTGAAAAATATAAAAGTAATAAGTAAAGAGAAAAATAGAGAGATTTTATAGTGGTTCAATTGTCCGAGAAAGACTTTTTTTGGGTCTTCTCCACTTCTTCCAAATTTCAATCCTTGGATACTTGAGGTATAATCCACTAAGTATTTGATGAGATGCAATCACTCAATCTCAACACTCTTTTTTACAATAATTTCCACTGACTTTTCATAAAAAATTTCACTCAAGCTTTCTCATAATACTATTCAAAACTCAATTATTAAGACTCTCCATTTCTCTTAATCTCTACCTGGTGCATATGGATAATACTTTAAAAGAATAAGTTTCTCTAATATGAGAGTTCACAAAAAGAATTACTCAACACAATATCAACACTTAGTAGTGCATATTTGCATATTAAAGCTCTTAGAATGAGTGTAAGGATTTTGACAAAATTTTCTTGAAAGCTCTTAAAGTTAGTCTCACCTTTTTTTAACTTTTGTTTTGTTATTTGTAGAGCTTTATATAGATTTCAAGGATCTTATGACTATTGCTCTTAGTTTGTCAAATTCTAAAGCTACCAAGAATTTGGATTCCTTGAAATATGCTCTGTTGACGGTGGAATTTGGTCTTGATCTGAACTCCAGCCAATAGAGGATTCTTTCGAGATCTTAAGCTGTTAGCTAGTTTGAAGACTACAAACAAGTAGAATAAGCAAGAAAGAAGGGAAGAGTAGTAGGAGACATAAGATTTTAATGTGGTTCGACCAAATCCACATAGAACCAGACCTTACATCCATGGTAATATATTAATCTTAGAATATTGCTACAAAGTTTCAGTATACATGTGTTTATCCCCCCTAATGTTCATCTCTTTCCTGTATTTATAGAGGAGAGGAGGTTATAGTTGTAATTTTACATGCAGTAAATCTATTACATGAAGCATTTAAGATACAAGATAGGATAGACAAACTAAATCTGTAAGTCGACTACTGCAGATTGTCTTCTATAAGTAGGTCCTACATGCATGCTGGACAATATAGGTGATGATCTTCTATCTAGTGAGCTCTCAGGTTGCTGGTCATACCTCGTTGGCTGGGTCATTTAGTCTGGGGAGTGTCTGTCTTCGGGAGGTTGGGTCGAGCTTGCTCTTCTGAGGATGATCTCAAGTTGAGGAGGTTGCTTTCATGATACAAGCTGGAAACATAACTCCTTGAGCACTTTATGAGCTGGATCTTTATCACACTCGGGATGTTTGTTGGTCCATTAAGGATGATCTGGATCTCTCACATAATATAAGCCCCTCAACTCTTAACTCACTTCGTGGGCTGGGAGTTGAGACTTCTCGACTGCCCTTTAGTCAAAGTCTTCCATGAGACTATTGTTTCATCTGTTCTAGGTTGTGCTTCCTATGGCACGTGTTTAACAATTATTAATGAGTCTGTCTTAATCTTTTCTGAGGTAATAAGCGATAGTGACTGGGAAGATTCATCTGGACTCTTCGGTAGGTCCGAGTTTGGGCTCTATTTAAAGTAGAAGGGATCACCCTAGCTTTTCCATTGAGAAATTATGAGCGGTCCAGATGATCCTCCTTTATCAACGGCACTTTGCCTTTTCGCTGAGGTGTGTATGGTCTGCTGCATAAGGATTTTTGAAGATATGGCTTCTTTAGTAACATGGAGAGATCTGGTATGGATCTCAAATTAGATCCTCTCAACTTCGTCGTGAGGTTCTTGCCTGGCCAGCCAAGCTCCTGAAGCTTCATGAGTTGCTCTCTTTATAAGTTAGAATATGAGTTGGAGGCTGGTGAATAAGGAGTAGTTTTGCTCTTCCCCTCTTTGTTAGCGGGAGTCAAGCTGAGGATGAGCTTTCTGTTAGGGGAGGCATTGGAAGAAAAAATTTGAGGACTTAAGCAGGTTTGTAAGCTCAAATCAATTGGGGTGTGTCTTCTTACGGCCAGCTACCTGGTTGATGAGAGCCTTTCATTTTTATAGTAGTCGTTCATCCAGAAGAAAATTAGTTATGGCCTTCCCCTTGTGCTTTGGCTTTTCCTAATTTGTATTCAGAGCTTTCTGATGTAATTTTGCCTTGTTGAGGTTTCTTAATGAATAAAACCTTCTTTTGCATCTCTTTCTTATTTTTGCATTTACATTGGCGTAGGCTTTAGTAACTCGTGATGAGATACTTGATTAGCAGATTGTGCAAACCTTTTTGAAGGTACTTCTCATGAATGAATTATCCTGTGCATGAGTGTCATACAAACAATTCATACTGTGCATTATCAGAGGTTGCATGCCAGTTGCAAACATTGCTTGGGCCCATCTTGTGTCTAGATAAATAGATAAGTCACATGAGAACTGTGAATATTTGGCCGCATACGAGCTGTGACTAGGGTAATCTCTTGCCCAAATAATAGAGTTGGCTGATCTTGTGGCTGAGGCGATCTTGTACCTAAATAAGAGAGTTGGCCGATCTTGTGGCTGGGGCGATCTTGTGCCCAAATAATAGGGTGCTATTCAGGCGATTCACCTGTTTGAAAATTTTGAAAATTAGTAAAGAAATTCAAAATGCTCATATAAGTTACAAAATTATAAAAATTTAATAAATAGTCCTGATTATGGGAGACTGCTCTTGCTCAAGATCCTGTCGAGATTGTCCAAGCCGTTGCTTGGAAGGCTACACCACATAGTCTTGCAAGCGACCTCTTTTGATGAGATTTTCAATAGCATCACTCAACGCTTAGCATTCCGAGGTGATATGCCTAAACTCATTATGGTATACACAAAATTTCCCTCAGTTATGTCTGAACTTACTGGGAGTCTTCATAAGTCGAGGTTTTCCAGAATCCTCTTTATCCCTTTCTATTGCAAAAACCTTGTCCTAGGCTTCTGATAGGATTCTATTAGTGCTATGGCAACCTGGATATGAGGGTCGCTCATCTTTGCTCTTCTTAGCGAACTGAAGATTGAGACTGTCTTTTTCATTTTCATGGTTACTCCGTTTCTTGTTTTGAACCGAGCTGGCCACCTCGAAATTTTGTGAATTGAGAACCTCTTCCTATCTAATCTGCCTCACTACCCGCTTATTAAATTCACCTAGGTTGATAACTGAGGATTTTGTACAGACTTTTGAATAATTTTCCATCTCTACATAATCCCACTGAAACGGCGATCAGGATGGCCTCATCTGAGGGCTTCTCCACATTGTTAATCTCATGCCTAAAGTGGGCAATATAGTCTTTCAATGTTTCATGCTTGTTCTGGAAGACCATGGTGAGATGGCATGGGGGCACGAGTTACTTCTTCAGTGCCCTATACTAGTTGATAAACTTCTTCTGGCACTCATCCCAACTGCTAACACTATAAGCCGGGAGGCTCCTAAACCACAACTGAGGAATTTCTCCTAACATGGCAGGAAAAACGCAACACCTAACCAAGGAATTACAAGTTTGGAGATCTATCTAGATATTGAACAAGTCCAGATGATCATGTGAGTTGCTATCTTCATTGTATAGAGGGATGGCTGGAACTTTAAGTTTATGAGGGAGGGGTTCTTCTTTAAATTTCCTTGGAGAAGGGAGTCCGTTCCCCAAAGCGACCTTGGCCATTTCGAGTTGGAGGGTACTCCTCCAAATGCTTCACTCTCTGAAGGAGATTCTCCACTAAAACATACAAGCCCCCTATTGTTGGTTAGAGACTTGATGGCTTAGTTCACCCTTCCGGCCAAGCGAATGGTGATTTGAAGCCTGCTCCTGGTCAGTCTCATCGGGACATTTAACCCTGGGCATGACGCTCTCAACTCATTCTTATATGTCCCAAATTTATGTTTACACCAACATCTTGACCGTCTTAGTGAGCTCTCCCATCATATTTTTTAGCTTTTCTTGATGTTGAAGCCAGGCTCGTATTCTATCAGTGCCATTGGCTACGGCATCTAGTTGAGCAGAATTGACTGGGGGAATCTAGTGGTTACACTGATGATAGGAGCAGTGGAGGAATCTGTTGTCAAAACATGACCTTTTGGAGGGTTGAACAATGCATTTAAAGCTCTGGTGGCTCTTCCCTTGGCCATTATAGTAAGAAACAAACTAAAACAGGTGAGATCCTCATAAACGGTGCCAAAAATGTTGATGGTGGAATCTAGTGCTGATTTGAACTCCAGTCAACGGAGGATTCTTTTGGGATCTCAAGTTGTTAGTTGGTCTGAAGGCAACAAACGAGTAGAATAAGCAAGAAAGATGGGAAGAGCAGTAGGAGACACAAGATTTTAACGTGGTCTGGCTAAATCTGGACAGAATCGGACCTTATGTCTACGGTAATGTATTGATCTAAGAATTTTTCTACAAAGATTCAGTATACATGTGTTTATCCCCCCTAATGTTCATCTCTTTCCTATATTTATAGAGGAGAGGAGGTTACTGTTGTAATTTTACATGCAGTAAATCTATTACATCAAGCATTTAATATACAAGATAGGATAGACAAACTAAATCCTGTAAGTCGGCTATTACAGATTGTTTTCTACAAGTGGGTCCTGCATGCATGTCAGACAATATATGTGATGATCTTCTATCTGACGAGCTCCCAGGTCACTGGTTGTGCCTCATTGGCTAGATCATTTATTCTAGGGAGTGTCTGTCTTTGGGAGGTCAGAGCCGAGCTCGCTCTTTCGAGGATGAGCTCGAGTTGAGAAGGTTACTTCCGCGATGCAAGCTAGAAACATAATGCCTTGAGCACTTTACGAGCTGGATCTTTGTCGTACTCGGGCTGTTTGCTGGTCCATTAAGGACGATCTGGATCTCTCACATAACAAACTTTGATAAGATAAAGTTAGATACTTAAGAATATATAATCTGAATCTTATAGGATCTCAGCTTGTCATTCCTTTTGATTTAACTAAGAGCTTTTACCAGCTTCTTTTACCTTTAACCAAGGGATATATGTATTACATTATGGATAGCTTTAAGAATAACATATATATTCCTGAAATTTTGTTAAGATATTGTAGCTAGTTCACCTTAGTTGTAAAGTATACAACTAGTTAAAGATATTATCTTATTTTTCCTTTTTTTATTATTATCATCATCAAAACATGTAGAAATAAAACTAAATGAAGAAAGGGTTTGGTCTTAACTATCTTGAGCTTAGAGAAATAAAAAGGCCTAAGGTACTTGGACTTATCCTTACCCATTTGCTTATTCATTCTCTCTTTTTTTTTTTTTATGATGACAATCTGTAGAGTTTAATAATATATCTTAATAAAATTATGGAACCCCTCAGTAAGTGCATCACAAAGCTTCTGCCATAAATAATCCAAGTACTTTGTTTTGTTTTGTCTCCCCCTTTGACATCATAAAAAATCCTTTAAGATTATTTAGTTATTGAAGTAATAAAATAGAAAAGGAAATTTCTTATATAAATCAAGAAATAATAATCTAAGAACTACATAAGGCAATCATTAGAGCAGTAGCATAGAGCTTCACTTAATTGATAAAATCATTGCAACACACATAAAAATATCAATTTATAAGTACAAACAATGAGTAACAGTAGTTAGCACAATTTATGTGCAACTTAATAGAGAGCTAGAAAATATAAAGGTGCACATGCATAATAGACAAAAGTGATGATTAGAAAATCATAAAAAGTGCAAGGTCTAGGCTCTAAAGCCTAGAAGATAGAAGATCTATGAACTACCAACAATAGTGGCAGGCATGGTAGCAATCTGAGCTTTAATCTCGTAAATGATAGCCTATAACTCTTGTAACTACTATTCAAGAGTAGCAACTAGTGGAAAGTCTTCAAGATCAATTTTAGGTTCAAAATGGGTTAAAGTAACTTAAGAATTTGGATCTTGTTGTGAAACATAAGTTAAATAAACAACGAGTGGAGCTAGTCCATAGTTAGTCTTAAACCGGACATCCCAAAAATTTACTATGTGATTGGCTTGTAGTAGGACAAATAGTATAGTGAATAGTTCAGGGAGTTGAACCAATCAACCTATAGTAGAAAACCTATAGCCTAGGTAGCAGATCGTAATTAACATATAATAGAGGAAATGTTTGAGCCTAACAATGGAAGCACAATCATGTTGCAAAGGAAAGCTCACATTCACTTTCATCAGATCTTTCCATAGGATCTATATATTTTGGTTCCTTAACAGCCTGAGGAGATGGAAAAGTTTGGTCATAAGATTCTCTATTGGGAAGTTTTTCAGGGATTATAGGAGAGGCATTAACTAAAGGCACCAAGAGGACTACCTCAGTTAAACATCACTATTTTCAATTACTTACAGGTCCCAGGTAAGGGTTGTTCATGTCTAGAGGAATGGTATATGGTGGAACAAACAAGGGACTGATACTAGGGAAGAAGGTATCTATGTTTGCAAAAGCAAGAAATTAAGGAGGAGTGCATATAGGTGGATTGTAAGGAACGAGAGTAGAAAAGGGTGTTGGTTATTCATTGGGCTTGGCATGAGTCTCATGGATAGTGATTTTAGTATTAATAACTACAAATTCTAGGGCTACAGTGGGCTGAGAAGTTAATGAATATTCAAAGTCAATGTCAAATGGAACAAAGTCAAGATTCCTCCAACAATTATCTTCAACATTAAGATTAGTACAATGACCATCCTCTAGTGACCTTGGGGGTGTAAGGTGGTGATTCATGTAGATGGCTTCCAAAAATGGCAAAGATGCTAAGGTTCTTTTGAGATTGAATCTCCTCCTTAGTTGGTGAAGGAGTTCCTTTAGAGTTAGAGAAATTGGGTTCTAGTTTAAGTGTCTCGGTGAAGTCAATAACTTTAGCATCTTTCATTTTTCTTTGTTTATCACTATAGTTTGGAGTAGAACCAGAAGAATTGATGTAGCTAGATCTTCAAATAGTAATTCAAGGGTGTTTTCTCTTTTTAATGGAATTGTTTTTGAGTTTCTTGAGGTTGAGTATAGCTTCAATGATGTTAAGTTCTTCTTGACTAAGAATGGCAACAAGGTCAGCTGCAAAGGGTTCCATGGATTCTTTGCCTTTCTTCTGATTTATTTAATGTTAGGAGAGGATTCTAACTTTTTTTTAAGAGATGCAGAGGAGGTAAAAGTCATGGAAGGGACTTCTGATTGTAAGGGAGGTCAACTTCCATTTGGTCATGGTTAGAATCAAATGCTTCATTTTCACTGCAATATATAAATTCTTTTATAGTTTCTTTGCTTTGAGATGGGTAGAATTTTGCTTTATATGATGAGGGCTGAATGACTTTCTATCTTAGATAAGGCTTTGGTGGAGAAAGTGAATGATGGATAGCAAAAGTGAGGTTACCAGTCCAGGTAGTAGACATAATATTTTTAGTAGAGACAAGATGACCTTTTTCTTTTCAATAGTTTTCCTGAAAAATGACGATAGATTTTAGTAATGATTTTGGCATAAGGGAGATAGGAGGATCCTTCGTAGATGGTCAAAATTATTTTTTAGATGATTAGGTGGCTAAGGTTGATGGTATGATTAGTTTCAATGGTTAATAGAAGGAACACTTGAAAGTTACTAACATTACTTTTGGTTCCTTTTTTTGGACAAAGAATCTTAAAAGCAAAGTAATGGAGAATTCTATGATTCTTGTTTAACATGTTTCCATATGGTAAGATGGTGACTTTACCTTTAATTAGTTTGGAAATCTACTAGCTTGCCCTGTGTCCCCAAATGCAAAGTGCCCTATGGGTTCAAGTCAAGTAAAAGCCTTCTTCTGGAACTCCAAGAATCTAATTAAGGATGTTATTAGTGAGAGTATGAGTTTGATTATTGATGAAGATTTTGATGTCATCTTCCTTCCAGTCAGCTTCAAGGTTGGCATAGAAAAGGCAAGTATAGTTGTCATATACAACTTCATCCAATTCTAAAAATGGAGTCCTTCCCATGTCTTGGATCCATTAGAAGCATTGAACACCTTAAAGCTCTGTAGATTTTTTATCAAATTTTCTTAGGGGTATGAAAAGTCAATCCTTAAAATTGGCATGGAGTCGGCATTTGGTTAGTGGAGAGTGAAAGTCAGAGTTAGAGAATCTCATGGTCATTTTGGTTGGCTAAGGTTTGCTATGGATGGATTGAAAAGATAATAGATGTTAAGGAAGAAAGAAAACCATTTTTTATACAAAAGGAAGAGTAAAGGAGAGACTTTTTAAAAATGTTTAGAGAGGAGGTAGATGGTGAAAGAATTGCATTAGTTTTGAACTAAGATTTTGCTTAAGAGAATGGAAAATTTGAAAGTATGGAGTGATTTGTGAAGATGTTTAATCAAAGAGGGATGAATGAGTAGGTGAATAATGAAATGGATTAAGCTTCAATGATGAATAGTGAAAAAGATGTGATTAAGTGACTGGTGCCTTACTTTGTGAATAATGAAATTATAATGAGTGGAAAAAGAGTTGAGCGACTAGTGATAAGAGTTAAATGGATAGGTAAAATTAAATTAAATTAAATTAAAAAATTTGATATATATATATATATCTTAAAAAAAATGAAAGAAATCATGTAATGAATGATTTTGAAGAAATTAGAGAATTGATAGGGCAAGAAGTAAGAAAGATTTAAGGGAAATAAATAAATGATAGTGGTTGCAATCATAATAGTTAATATAATTTAAGAAAAACAAAATGTATGCAATGAATGATGGTTAGGCACATTGAATAAAACCATTTATCATTTATGAAAAATGAATTGATTGTGATGGATCAAAAAGAATATGGTTGATAATTAAGTTCAGGTGATAGACTACATCTCATTAATAAAGATTGAGGGATACAAGAAGATAAATTTCTTGAAATTCAAAGTATATAGGAAAAGATCAAAACATGATGAAAGGGTTAGGAAGCATGATTTTAGGAAGATGCAAACATGATCATAATTTTGGTGAAAGTGGGTGGTTAATGACATTAAAAAGGCATAGGTTCAAATGAATGTTTGCTCATTTCAAGGGACAAATCTTATTGTTCAATAAAAGTAGGACTGTGCTCAGAGTCTCTTCCTTTTGATCTCAATTGTTAAGTTTTGGTCCTATTTAAGTCTCCACTATTCTAGAGAGATAAGTTTGAATTCAATAGAGCCTGCTCCTTGCTCTTTCACCTTATTAACAAAGTTGTGACTTCTATCTAAAAGAGTGAGGATCTTGCTCTTTCATGATTATCTAGAAAATTATGTTTACATGTATGCATGACCAGTGATGCACATGTTCATGATAATTATTCAAGCATTTAAACTCATTAATCAAGATTAATCAGTTCTTACTCATTTCTTACAAGATAGAATCAATCTTCATAGGAAGGCTCAATAAAAATATTTGCTAGTTAACTTTTTATATTTATGAAGTTTAAGCCAATCTCCCCTTTATGAACAAGGCCTCCAATAAAATGATGCTTAATCTCAATATGCTTAGTTCTTGAATGTTGAATTGTATTTTATTGTCAATTTAATGGCATTAGTAGTATCACAAAAAATGGTAATAGGACTGAAATTCAAAATGTAATCTTTTAATTGCCTCTTCATCCATAAGATTTGTGTGCCGTAGCTTCTTATGGCCATCTATTATGCTTTGGTAGTTAAAAGATCAATTAAGGCTTGCTTCTTGTTATGCCATGATACAACACAGTTTCCTAGGAAATGGTATGTTCCACTTGTGCTTTTTTTTTTATCTAGCCTATAATCTACAAAGTTAGCATCTGAATATCCTATAAGGTCAAACTTATGATCCTTCAGATACCACAATCCAAAGTCTTTTGTCCTAAGAAGGTATCTAAAATTTCTTTTTATAACACATAAATGTGATTCCTTACAATTAGATTAATATCTTGCACATAAGCATATATTAAACATGATATATGGTTTACTAGCAGTTAAATAAAGAAGTGATCTAATCATACCCCTATACCACTTTTCAACTACTGGCTTTCTATTTTCATCTTTATCTAGCTTTGCGGATAGGTTCATTGGAGTGCCTAGAGCCTTAGCATTTTCCATCCTAAATTTCTTTAGTAGCTCTTTCATGTATTTGGTTTGAATTATAAAGATTCCTTCTTTCATTTTTTGACTTGAAGTCCTAAGAAAAAGATAAGTTCTTTGATCATGCTTATTTTAAATTCTCCTTGCATAAGATTTGAAAATATTTTGCACAAATTTTCATTAATGGATCCAAAAATAATATAAACATATACTTGGACAACTAAGATATCATGCTTCCCATTTTTCTTGAAGAAAATCTGATATCTACTTTTCCTCTAATGAAATTATTTTCAAGGAGAAATTTACTAAGTCTTTCTTACAAAGCTCTTAGAGGATATTTTGACCCATATAAAGCTTTGGTTAATTTGAAAACATGATGGAGTTACTCTACATAAACCTCCTCATTTAGAAAACCATTGAAAAAACACTTTTTACATCCATGTGATATAATTTGAAAATTTTAAAGCATGCAAATGAAAGTAACATTCTAATAGATAAAAGTTTAGGTACAAGTGTATATGTTTCATCATAGTCAATACCTTCATGTTGATTGTATTCTTAAGCTATTAACTTTGCTTTATTTCTTACCACATTTCTGGATTCATCCAATTTACTTCCAAAGATCCATTTAGTTCCCACAATTGGATGGTCTACTAGTTTCAGCACAAGCTTTCATACTTCATTCTTTTTAAATTGAGTGAGTTCTTTTTTCATGGCTTTATCCTAACTTTTAGCCTTGACTACATCTTGAATGTTCTTTGGCTCAATGTGAGAAAGAAGAGCAAGATTGTTTGTATTTTTGTGTGAGAAGCTAGTTCTTATCCCTTGTGATAGATCTCCAATAATGTACTGTTTTAGATAACTAGGAAGATATCTCCATTTTCAAAGAAGACTTCTAACTTCCCTTGTTGGTCATTTATCATCTTAATGCTCATTTGAGGATGGTACTTCTTCATTTTCTTCCACTTTGAAAAAGTAATCTTCTTGCTTTTCTAAACTAACTTGCTCATTTGAATAAGCTTGCTCTTTCGAGTCTACCTGCTCTTCTAGCGTATTTAATTCCTCTTCATCGTCTAATTGCTTTCTCAAGGAAGAGTTGTTAGATTCATCAAATACCATATGTATAGATTCTTCTTTAATGAGTATTCTTTTATTATGTATTCTATAACCTTTACTAGTTGTAGAGCATCCCAAAAGATGCCTTCATTACTTTTTGAGTCAAATTTTGCAAGATTTTCTTTTCTATTATTTATAAACAATATTTGCAACCAAAAGTATGGAAGTAACCAATCTTAGATCTTCTACTCATCCATAGATCATATGGAGTTTTCTTTAATATAGGTCTTATAAAGCATCTATTTGAAATATAACAAGAAGTATTTACTGCTTTGGCCTAAAAATATTTTGAAAGAATATTTTCATATAGTATGGTTCTAGCCATATCATGTAATGTTCTACTTTTCTTTTCCACTATTTCATTTTGTTGAAGAGTTCTTAGATAAGAGAAGTTATGACTAATACTATGATTTTCACAAAAAGTTTCAAATCTTTGATTTTCAATTTCAGTTCCATGATTACTTCTAATATTCATAATACTTGAACCTTTTTCATTTTGAAATTTCTTGGAAAATTTCTCAAAAATTTCTATGAGCAAGAAAGAATACAAACGTGTATATAGAAAAATCATCAACTATAATAAGACCATACCATTTTCCTCCAAAACTTGGAGTTTTGATAGGACCAAATAGATCCATATGCAACAATTCCAATGGTTTTGAAGTTGAGACAACATTTATGAGTTAGAAATATGATTTTACTTGTTTTCCTTGTTGACATGCATCACATATAAAACATTTTTCAAAAATTATTTGTGGAAGACCTATAACAAGATCTTTCTTAGAAAGATTTGATATGAAATGCATGTTAACATATCCAAGTCTTCTATGCCATAGCTAACTTTCATCATTTATGGATGTAAGACATTTAATTAAGTTGATGAGATGTTGCCTAAACTAATAACATAAACATTATCCATTATTCTACCCATGAAAGAAATTTTGTTGGTATTTTTGTCTTAAACTATGCAATGACTCAAATATCACTTTAAAACCTCCATCACATAGTTAACCTAATGCTAAGAAGATTATGGCTGAAATCATTAACCAAACTAACATTATCAGTAGAAGTAGAACTCATATCTATCTTATCTATATTGGTGATCTTACATTTTATGTTGTCTTTGAGGGTCATGTATCTTCTATTTATATGTTTGATGAAGGAAAACTTCCTTGAATCTCCTGTCATATGCATTAAGTAACCATTATTTAGAAACCATTTGTCTTTCTTGATTGTAGATTTAAGATCCCACAGTGCAAGATTGAATTTTGTTAGGTACCTAAACCATTTTGGATCCTCCGGGGTTAGTGCCATCAAACTTTAGTCTCTTTTTCCCTTTTTTGTATGTAAACATATTTTTCTCTTGTTAAATTTATTTTTTCTTTACATAGCATGAGGAAGATATGTGTCCTTTTTTTCCACAATGGTTACATGTGACTAGGGGACTTGACAAGCTTGATGCTTATATAAAGAAATTTTTATAGTATTTTTAAAAAAGCAAGTTCACTTGTTAATATTTTATTTTCATTTTCTAAAAATTCCTTTTATTTTGTCAAAAGAACTTTTTTTCTTTTAGAAAAGAAACTTCTCTTATTAAATTAGATTTTTCATTTGTAACAGAAAAATAGTTTGTTAGAACTTTATGAAAATCTTCCACTAGCTCTTCTCCTTGATCTTTTGTCATAAAGTTATAGTTGGGTATTTTGTCATTGTCAATATCATCTTACTTATCTCCAAATGATATTTATTTGTCATCCCAAGTGGCTATCATTACCCTCTTAGTTGGCCTTCTTTGAAGTTTCTTTTTCAATAGAGGGCATTTAGTCTTTTTGTGTCCAAGATTTTTGCACTCAAAGCAAGTTAGTGGTTAACTGCTTATCTCACCTTTAACTTGTTCTCTTCTTAGTGGTGAAACCACCTCTTTTCTTGTACATATTCAGAAATTTTTTGCCCACTGAAGCCATTTTATCATCTTGACATCTCATTTCATAGCCAAGTTTTTCTTCATCCTCATCATATTGTTTATGAGAAGTTTGAAAAGTAACATTTTTCTTTTTCTTTGATTCTAAGGATTCTTTCATATATGTTCTTTCATAGGTTAAGAGTTTTCCTTTTAGTTCATCATATGTAAGAGTAGCAAGATTATTTCCTTCTTGAATGACATCTATATTAGATTGCTAAGCTTTGGGAAGAGTTCTTAATCATATTAAGTTCTTTTTGAATAATGATTCTCCCAAGAGCATGGAAGTCATTTACAATAGTAAAGAGCCTTTCAAACATTTGCTTAATTCTTTTACCTTCTTTTATTTTAAATATTTCATATTCATAAAATAATATACTTACTCTAATTTCTTTAACTTGATTTGTATTTTTATATGTTACCTCCAGCTTGTCCCATACAACTTTGGCTATGGTACATTTGAAGATCTTTTTGAATTCTGTAAGGGTCACAGTAAACATGATGGCATTCATTGCTTAGCATGAATTCCTTCCTTCTTCTAGTCATTATCATTCTATCACTTTCTGGTTTGTGAATGGTTCTTACACCGTCTAGCTTTATTAGACCCATGTATACTTCCTTGATCACTTTCCAGATAAAGGTGTCAATAAACTTTATGTAGATCATAATTCTAAACTTCTAGTAATCATAGTTAGATCTGTTAAAAAGTGAAGGTTTAGTTGTTAAGTGGCCTTCCGATTTATGTGAGTTACCAAGAAACTACATTTTCTTCCAAGATCTTTTCTCAACAAACTATTAGGCTTAAAAAATTGAGACCAAGCCTCGATACCAATTGAAAGAGTTTGTTAGCCAAGAAGGGGTGAATTAGCAAGCCTTGTAAAATTATTGTAAGTAAAGCCTTTTTAAAACTAAGTTTCTATTTTGAAAATTGTTAAAATTCTAGTTAAGATGAAAGAGCAACTAGAACTAAAGTACAAGAAATCTTGAAAGAGCAAGCAGAAATAGGCCTTAGTTTGTAAAACAATTTCTTCAAAAGTATTTATGAAAACTTGTAGAATATAAAAGTAAAGAGAAAAGCACAGAGAATTTATCATGATTTGATTGTCCAAGAAAAACTTTCCTCAGGTCTACTCTACTCCTCCCAAGTTCCAATGCTTGGATACTTGAGGCATAATCTACTAAGTATTTGATGAGATACAATTATTCAATCTTAACACTCTGTTTTACATTAATCTCTATTGGCTTTTCACACAATTTTTCACTTAAGCTTTCTCACAAAGCTATTTGAAACTTAGCTATCAAGACTCTTCAAGAAAGACTCTCCCTTTCTCTTAATCTCTAGCTAGTGTATACAAACAATACTTTCAAAGAGTAAGTTTCTCTCATATGAGAGTTTACATAAGGAATTACTTAGCACAATATCAACATTCAGTAATGTATATTTGCGTATTAAAGCTCTTAAAAGGAGTATAAGAATTTTGATAAATTTTTCCTAAAAGCTCTTAGAATTGGCATCACTTTTTTTTTCTAACTTTTGTTTTACTACTTGTGGAGCATTATATAGATTTCAAGGATTTTGTGATTATTGCTCTTAGTTTTTCAAATTCCAAAGCTCCTAAGAATTCAAATGCCCTGAAGATATGCTCCAAGATATTCTTCCAGATCTTTACAAATCTTTTTCCAACTTGGTTAGATTTATAGGGCAACTTTCTTGCTTTTTCAAACTGATAATTCAAATTCCAACTTAGAGATTTGATGCTTAATGGGGAACATTGATAAGATAAAATTAGATACTTAAGGATACATATAATCTTACAAAAACTAAGATTTTGATATCCAAATCTTATAGGATCTTAACTTCTCATTGTTTTTGATTTAACCGAAAGTTCTTACCAACTTCTTTTACCTTTATCTAAAGGATATATGTATTACATTATGGATAGCTTTAAGAATAACATATATTCCTAAGATTTTGTTAAGATATTACAGCTGGTTCACCTTAATTGTAAAGTACACCACTAGTTAAAGATATTATCTAAATTTTCTTTTATTTATTATTGTCATCATCAAAACATGCTAGAAATAAAATTAAATGAAGAAAGGCTTTGGTCTTAAATATCTTAGGCTTAGAGCAATAAGGAGGCCCAGGGTACCTGGATTTATCTTTACACATTTGTTTCCTCACTCCTCTAATGTTAAAGTTAGAGAAAATTTAAATGAGAGAGTGAAGTATTTAATGATATGAAATTAAACTCATATATTTCCTTTTATAGATGGATGAGGGGTAGAGGGGTCTTTTAATCACCTAAAACCCTTAGTTGAATTAGGCTTCAACTCTTCTATTAGACCATTGACCTCATATTTATCACTAGCACCCTTAAGCAATTGAGTAAGGCTTGTCTGAGCATTCTAGATGAATCCAAGCATATTGTTTTAATAGGTCTAAATGATTAACCAAATAATCACTTATGATTGATCAGTCAATTTGCATAATCTCTAGGCAAGAATTTGTTACATGCTTAGTTTAAAATTAAAGATTCTTGAGATTTAGGCTTTACTTATTGCCATTTCATGTCCATTGACTGTCCTCCGAATACCTATGAAAGATTAATTTTGTGATCCTTATGAAACAATTCTCACCCGTTGGATGGTTTTAACCACTCCTTTTATTTTAGGATTCATTGGTTGGCAAAATATTCTCGACACTACCATGTTTTTTTATAGTTTTCTAAAAAGCTTTACTCTCTTCTTTGTGGGATCCTCAAGCATTGACTTTATATTGGAAAATTATCTTTTTCAGGTATGCATACAGCTTCTCAAAGACTATATCTTCTCCTTGCTTTTGGTGTTCTATCTTTTCATCTAGCTTCTACTTCTTTTCCTTTCTTGGACATTGTCCATCACCTATTTGTATTACCTATTTCAATTTGTGGGAATCTCAATAGTTAGTGTTGATTGATCTTCCTTTGATGCTTTTATAAACTTCATCAATTCCCTTACTTGCATTCTTGTCTGGTGGTCTTCCTTCTTGGGGGTGCTTAAGCATGGGTAGTCTGAGTTCCACTTCTTCTAATTGTCCTCCACTAATTAGGTGTTGTTGTTATAAAAGTTTTGGGTGCCTTCGTTAGGACCAATAATTTGGGATTAACAATGGGTAATACATTAATTTCAATAGGGCTAAGCAATTTAAAACCAACAATTGGATAACAACATCTTAATGTGGGTTGAGAATGATATGTTAAATTGGGTTGACATAGACATAATGGAAGTGGAAGTTTCTCCTTTATGGTCCAATTCTGCAACACTTCAAAGCCTCTACAATGAAGGGAATTATCTTGAAGATTATCCTTCGATGATTTTCAATGTTGCTCATAAAAAGGATACCATATGCAGGTCCAAACCTAACCCTTATTTCATTTTTTAATGATTGTTTTATTCAAATGATAGGGGTGCAACCACCTTTCACCCTTTTTCATCAATATGTTTTTAGGGAAATAAATGTATACTCATCATAGCTAACGTTCAATCCTTGAGCTTTGTTAGAAGCCTTCGAAGTCATTTGTCAAGAAATCAAGGATACTGATTTCACTCTCTTCTTTTACTTCTTTACTTATTCCTTTATGAAAAAAGTAACTTGGATACATTTTACACAAAAGCTCAGAAGAGTACTGTTAGGAATTTATTTACTAGGGTTGATCATTAGAGGAACTCTTTTTTTAGGATTGGAATAAGAAAAGGGTTTGCTTGCTGAAAAGATGACCATGGTGGATCCCATTTTCTAATGACAATTGATGAACACTTCAAGCTCTATAAGTTTTCAATGATAGCCGGAAGTCGCCTGTATAAAGGCTTGAGCAGTGGAGATTACTAAAACCTTTATAATACTAAAGTTAGAGAAAATTCAAATAAAAAAGTAAGGAGGTGTTTGGTTTCAGGAAATGTTTCCTATTTTTATTTCTTTTTTTGTTTCCTAAAAATGATTTTCACTTTTAAAATTTCAAATTTTAGAAAATATGTTTGGTTTGGTTTATTGTTTTCTATTTCTAAGAAATGAAAACATGTTTAGTTTGTCCATTTTCAATTAATTAAAAATTTTAAAATTAAATATTGAATAATAAAAAAGAATATATGTAATTATATTTTTTGAAATAAAAATTATAAATA
>JANHAO010003032.1:0-27116 GCA_026873985.1 Saraca asoca | reverse complement strand
TAGAAGTTATCCATTTAAAATCACCTTTACAATCCCATAACCCTTTACAGGATTGACTAAATGGACTTCTCACCATGGACATCATTTTAATTATGCAACAAACATTATGTGCAAAGTAAGATGAATATATATAACCTTTTATTTATATCCAAATCAATACAAAATGTACAGTCATAGATACAATAGAGTCCAATCAAATTGACTCTAGGGCACCAATATGCGACTAACAGAGTTCACATAGAATAGGAGATCTTTGGGCATTTTCATTGAGATTTGAATTATAGCATAGAATTATAGAGCTGAGCTTGAACTTATTAAAATATGGCTGAAAGTGTTCAGTGTTCCAGGATCGAGGATTTCAGCTCCATCTACATTTGTTAAGTGATAAGCTTCATTTCCCAAATTCTCCTTTGTTATGAATGGACCTTCCCAATTTGGTCCAAGCGTCTTGTCACTGGCCTTATGAGCTCTCGACAAAATAAGGCATAGCATGAGATCACCTATCTTGTAGCTAGGAGCTTGGACCTTTCGATTATAATATCTTGCGACCCGCTGCAAATAGGTCACAACCATAAGGCAAGCAATATCCCTTGCTTCTTCGATAAGGTCAACATACGCAGTGAGTAGTTGGTTATTATCCTCCAGATTGAAAGTAGCCCTTCGATGTGAAGTTACTTCAAACTCTGCTAATATAATAGCTTTGGAACCATAAACTATCGAGAAGGGAGTCTCCCCTGTGGTGCTGTGAGCTGTAATTCTGTAGGCCCAGAGTACTTTTGGTAGCTTGTCTACCAATGCTCCTTTCTTGGCCTCTAATTTGGTCTTCAAGATCTACTTGATGATCTTGTTAATAGCTTTGACTTGCCCATTAGCCTGAGGATAGTCTATCATCGAAAATCTTTTTACAATTCTGTGGTCATTAAAAAACTTAATAAACTACTCACTACTGAACTGGGTCTCATTGCCTGTTATAATCTGCTGAGGAATCCCAAACCTACAAACAATGTTATTCCAAATGAACTTCTCGATTTTTGAAAAGGAGATTTCAACCAATTCTTTTGCCTTTACCCATTTTGTGAAATAGTCAACAGCCACTACTACATGTTTGTAGCTCCCATGGCCTGTAGGGAGAGGCCCAATTAAACCAATCCCTCATATTTCAAAGGGCCAAGGGCTAACCATTTGTTAAAGGTAGGCTGGAGGAGCTCATGGAACTTTGGTAAACCTTTAACATTTATCACATCATTTAACAAGGTTGATTGTATTCTGTTTTATGGTTGGCCAGTAAAACCCTTGTTGGAGTGCTTTTTAAGCTAGAGATAGCCCCTTAATGTGGTTTCCACAGTGATTGGCGTGGATTTCCTCTAGAATATCATAATCATGGCCATCAATGCATCTGAGAAGTGGAGTTGAAAAACCCCTTCTATAAAGTATGCCATCGAAGATGTAGTATCTAGAAGCTTGAGCTCGCACTCGACGCACTTCCAACTTATCATTTGGTAGCTTGTCATCTAGTAAATATTTTAAGATTGGGCTCATCCATGAGCTTTATGGCACCACAATTGTCATCATGACGTCTTTGTGTTTGATGCTCGGTGATGGAAGAGTTTCCACCAGGACTGCACCTGAGAAATCCACGTCCTTGGTTACGGCTAAGCGAGGTAGTGCATCTACATGTGCATTCTGAGCTCATGGGACCTAACTAATCTCATACCTCTGGAAATTATTAAATAACTCTCGAACCTTCTAGAGGTAGATAGCTATCTTCAATCCTTTTTCCTGATACTTGCCCTTTATGTGACAGACAATAAGCTGAAAGTCATTAAATGTCCTCAAGTTTTTAGCTTATATTTCCCTTGCTAAGCGAAGTCCTATGAGCAGTGCCTCATATTCAGCTTCATTGTTGGTAGCTTGGAATCCAAACTTAGTGCACAGAGGATTTTGTATCCCTCCAGGCTAATTAAAAGTATTCCTACCCTGCCTTCTACTCGTATGAGGACCTGTTTACATAAAGTTCCCACCATGGAGCTTCTGAAGTCTCCACTTCCTTCTCCATAGGTCTGGTAAATTCTACAATAAAGTTTGCTAAGGCCTGTCCCTTGATCACCGACCTCAACTTACATTAGATGTCAAACTAGGCTAACTCGATGGCTTACTTGAATAAGTGACCTTAAGTGTTAATTTTCCACAAAGTCTACCTCAATGGGTACTTAATAAGCACCTCAATAGTGTGTGCTTGAAAGTAAGGTCACAGTTTCCTAGAAGCAAACACGAGACAGTAAGCAAGTTTTTCCATAGGCGCATAATTCACCTCCGTGTTCAGTAGTCTTTTGCTCATATAATAGACTAGGAGTTGAGCTCTATTTTCATCTCAAACTAGGGTTGTGCTGATAGCGTGTTGGGAGACTCCTAAGTAAAGAATGAGCTTCTCACCTTCTTATGGCTTAGATAGCAATAGAGCTCGGCCCATATATTCTTTTAAGTGCAGGAAAATGGTTCGCACTCTTCAGTCCATTCAAACTATTCAGCCTTCCTCAGAACATCGAAGAAGGGGATGCATTTATCTATTGCTTTGGAAATGAATCTGCTAAGTGCCATAACTTGACCAGTCAGATTTGCACTTCTTTGACCCTGACCAAGACCTCATGTTAATGAGTGCCTTAATCTTTTCTAAGTTCACTTCAATTCCTCTAATGTTAACCATGAACCTAATAAATTTTTCCAAAGCCACTCTAAATGCGCACTTCAGTGGATTCAGTTTCATCTGGTATTTTCTCAAAATTTAAAAAGTTTCATCCAGGTCTGTTATATGATCCCTAACTTGCTTAGATTTTACTAGCATGTCATCCACATAGGCCTCCATGGTCTTCCTAATTTGTTCTTTGTACATCATGTTGACCGAAAGCTAGTAGGTCACTCCTGCATGTTTCAATCTAAAGGGCATCACCTTATTGCAATACAACCCGTGATCCGTGATGAATGAGGTGTGCTCCTCATGTTGGGGCTTAATGGGTATTTGGTTGTACCCTGAATAAGCATCCATATATCTAAGGAGCTAGTGCTCAGCTGTTGCATCAACGAGCTAATTGATCCTTAGCAAAGGGAAGCTATCCTTCAAGCAGGCTTTGTTGAGGTTAGTGAAATCAATGCACGTCTTCCATTTCTCATTTTTCTTTTTCACTAATACGAGATTAGCCACCTAGGTCAGGTAGTGAGCCTCTTGGATGAACTTGTTAACCAAGAGTTTGTCCACCTCCTCTTTTAGAGTGATAGATTGCTCGGTAATTAATGGCTTTCTCTTTTGATGAATTGGTTTATGGTGAGAATTAATATTCAATTTGTGCAACATAATCTTGGGATCAATCCCCACTATGTCTTCATGATTCCAAGCAAAAATATCTCGATTCGCCTTAAGGAATTTAGAAAGCTAGGTCTTCACGTTAGGAGGTAAGTTCATTCCCAGCTTAAGGCACCTTTTAGGATCTACCTTACTAATCAATACGTCCTCAAGCTCTTCCACAGGGCCAGTTTCTTTATTGGCATCTAAGTCGCGAGGGTCTAGATCATGACTAACCTTTATCATGCTCGGGGCTTGAGGTTCTCCACTAGAGACTAGGTTAACCTCTTCTTCCTTTCCTCAATCTTAACAGCATCTTTGTAACAACGTCGGGCTACATACTATTCACCTTACACACACTCAACTCCACCGAGGGTTAGGAATCGTATAGTTAGCGTCCTGGTGGACATGACTATATCTAGATCATTCATCGTAGGATGTCCTAGCACCACACTGTATGCTGAATGGCAATCAATAATTATGAAATCTATTAGGATGGTGGCTTGGCGCTTCGAGTCTCCTAAGGTGAGAGGAAGTTTGACCTACCCTACTGGAAATATCATATCCCCTATGAAACCAAAGAGGGGCTCTGGGGAAGATTTCAAGTCACTTTCTCTCAGTCCCATCTATTCATAACACTTTTTGTACATGACATTGACTAAGTTGCTAGTGTCCAAAATGATCCTTCGCACTTCGGTGTTATTGACCTTGGCCCGAATGACAAGTGCATCATTATGAGGGGATTGAATCCCTCGTGCATCATCGTTTATGAAGGTGATGCACTCAGAAATGGTCCTGGCTTTCTTGGCGAGCCTTCCAGATTCATAACTCGTGAACAAAATGTGGCTTGCATTTCACACATAACGTTCATGTGACCCACATGAAATGCCTGCGATATATGGCCTACCATGGATTGTGAAGATAGTCCTCACTATAGGTGTCTATTCCTGCTTGACCTACCGGAATGGCTATTGCACCGACTGTTAGGAGCATTAAAGTCACTGTCCTGTAGGTCACACCATATAGTCCCTCAAGTGACTTCTTCTGATCAGTTCTTTGATAGCGTCCTTGAGTGACCTATATTCAGAGGTGTTATGCTCGATGTCATTATGATAGAAACAAAACCTACCAACATCCTTGTACTTATGTGAGGTCTTTAGGGGTCTAGGCTATTTGAAATCCTCCTTGTGCTTTTCTATTGCATATATCCTCTCTAGGGTATCAGAGAGGATACTATAATTATTGTGGCACCTCGAGGTCGCTCTCTCTTTGCCTTCTTTATGGGTTGGATATCGATATCATCATTTTGGCCTACCTTACTTTTCCTATGATTGCTTCCTCTTTGTTCTAGTTGAATGTGGAGCTACTCATCTCATTCCTCTATTCGAGTTTTTTTGGACCAAAGGTCTCATCCCATTTGATCTCCTTAATAGCTCGCGCATAGAATTCTTCTAGATCTCTCATTAGGGATTTATATATGCTTTCATACAGCTTCTTGTCTTTGTGGAGCCCTGCTGAGATCGCCGTTAAGATGTTGTCGTCAGAAGGATTTTCTACATTATTCACCTCACAACAGAATCTTGTAATATAATCCTTCAACAATTCATCCTTTTGTTGAAAAATTGTTACAAAGTGGCAAGACGATGCGAGCTGCCTCCGGAGAGCTCTATATTGGTCGATGAACCTTTTCTGACATTCTTCCTAGCCACTAATGATACGAGCAAGAAGGTTTTTAAACCATACCTGGGGTACATCTCCGAGAGTAGCTGGGAAAACATAGCATTTGACTAAGGGGTTGGTTGTCTAAAGGTCCATCTAGATGTTGAAAGCATCCAATGGGTCATACAGATTGCTTCTACCATCATATGGTGGGATGGTAGGAACCTTAAATCTATGGGGGAGAGGCTCTATCTCGATCTCCTTAGACAATGGGGTCCTTTCCTCATAACAATTTGACTGGTCTTAAGCTGAGGGACATTTCTCCAACCATCATACCCTTTGCAATAGCTCTTTCATCCTTGAATCATGCATTTTGGATTGTCAACCCTTGGCACTATCATGACCCATATTCGAGCCCTCCGTGTGATGCGAGCCCCCAGGTGATCGATTTCCATCATGCTTGTGAGCACGGTGATCCTATGATTCAGGTTGTGATTTGATGGAGTGAGCTGAGTCTACTTGTCGGGGCCCCTCTCTAGCTAGCCTCTCTTCGCGGACCAACATTTCTATTTGTGGCCCCCGGTCTATTCTCCCAGCCGCAATAGCTTTAGCCTGTTTTTGGGCCTTATAGGTGTACGCCTGGGCTAGTGCTGCAACTACATCGACAAGTCTCTTAACTGTGTTTTCAAGTGCTTCATGGAGTTAATGCAATGCTTGTACATCGTCAGCCTTCAAGGGAATAGTAGAAGTGCTTGCCAAGAATAAGTTTCCATCTTCTAGCATATTTTGTTATTGCTCTCCACGACCACCTGGCTGGTTAATGGTGACGTCAAAGCTCCTGATTGTTCTTACTCTTGCCATCTTACTTAGTTGGTGTGTCAACAGAAAAATAGTCTGGTCCTACCAGGCGTGTCAAAATATTGATGGTTAATTTTAGTAATCGGTCAAGCGAAGGTTCTAGAACCCAAACTGCTATAAGGAGTGTGAAAATGCAAGAGAGCAGCAAGAGCAAGAGGAAAGGAGAATAAGGTGAACACTGAAGGTTTTTAACATGATTCGGCTAAAATCAGTGTGACCCCTACATCCATAATGGTTGTATTTGCTTTTGGGCGATAGTTTCTCTGTAGTGTTTAGCAGAGTCATAATACAATAGCTCTTTCACTATTTTGATAGGGTTTTTGCATGTATTTTTCACTATCCCCCTATTACAATGATTTCCCTTCCTATTTCTAGAACTAGTGAGGTTTACAAGTATAATTTAATAAATTACAAATATGTTTATTCCGCCATATTGGTTAATAAATGCTTAACGGGTAATAAATGCTTAATAATTCACTGTCGAACTGTTGGTGGCTGATATGTTAGTTTTAGGGGCTGACTTGTCGGTTAGGAATATATGCATCTAGGCGCTAGCTTGTCTTCGGGGTTCCATACTTATGCGCAGGGTAACTCACTTGGTAACCTGAGCTCGCGCTGAGTGATATACTGGCAAGCCTTGCAACCTCGTTCCAGAATGGGCCAGACCTTTCCTTGCTGGACTACTCTACTGGGTCTCTACCAGGCCATTTCATACGGTCCCAAAAATACCCATACCAGTTGTTTTAGACAAAATTAACGTCATTCTAAAACTGCAAAGATATTGGTGTTACTGAAATATAAAAATAGTTACAATAATTCTTAAATAATATTTATTTTTATATATAATTTCATCTCAAACAATATAACAAAAGAATAAAATTATATGAATAAAATATTATTTAAAAATTTTTATAATTATTTTTATAATTTATGAATCATTTTGTTAACGTCTAATAATTTTAGAGATAAAATTATTAATTTTATCATATTTTAACTTCATACATTCTTGTGTTGTTAGCTCTCCCTATTACATTCAGTCAATTTATTTGCGTATATATATGAAACATTCAATGTATCTATTGGCTACTGCCAATAATGCAAGAGTTTATAAATTTGTCTAGATATGTATTTGAGAATATAATATGGAATATGCTCCATGATTGAGATTGGTAAATTTTGAAGAAAAACCAATGTAGTTATAATTCAACTGAAGTAAATAGTTTATTTTTTATTTTATTTTCCTGATAATAATTTTTGGTAAATTGACATAAAATTAAAAAAAATACACTTTATCCATATATGATATGTCCTTATTTCAATTTATCCACATATGATATAAAGTGATAAAAAAAGGCAACATGTGATTTGTGCTGTTAACACTTTGTCTACGTATATTAATTTTCTATTCAAATATAATAAAATATGTCACATGTCAATCATATACTTATCTTCCTTCTTCCATTAAATCAAAATTAAGCTCCTAAAACCTAATTTTTGTCATCTCTTCCTTTATTTCTATCCTAGTCTCAAACTTTAATGCCTTAATACCACATCTTTAAGTTTCCATTCAATATTAGTTTCAACAAAATCGAGCATTTGCTCAATTCCTTAAGCTAGGACAAGGCACAGGGTTCTCTTTATTATGATTCTCCAATTATTTGTAAGATGTCATTGTTGGAATTCTTTCTCATTGTAGACTTAATAATTCACGAAATTGTAAATAGTTTTAAAATATAGTAGTTCATTTATGATGATAAAGGTTAAGTTTTGTTGGTGACACTTAAACCCGAATTGAGGTATTGGGGTTTTTTTTTTAATGGGTCGGATTACTACCTGATTCATTGGATTTTTATAGGGTTCTTACTCCTAATACCTTAGACTACTACATACTCCTTATCTCTCTGCAGATTACCTCCCAAAAAATTCTCTCCGAAAGTGAGGGTAAGAAAGGAAGAGTAATTTATGTGATCTGATTTATTCATGTGATCATCGTGATTTCTGTGATATGATCTATTTATGTGATTATTTTGACTTTTGTTATTTAATTTGTTCATATAATCATCTTAACTTCTGTGATCATTGGAATTATGGATCAAATGGAAAATTCAGGTAATCATTTATCTATTGCATATTATTATAAATTTTATATTATTTGCACATGATTTTATACTTGTTTATATAGTTGATCGGTTATAATTTTACACAAAGTTTATGAATTGTTATTAGAGTCCATAAATCATGTAAACATAGCTAATTTGTATGTGAATTGATGAAATTCATTATTTGATTTATATTGTGATGATCTATTTTTGATCATACTATCCTTGAATATGAGAATGCTATGAGTTCTAAATTATTTCATAGTTATGCATAAATATATTAATGTTTTAATGTTTGAATATTATTATATGAGTTATTTTGTGTAATTTGGATAATAATATATGCATTATTATGAAATTGTTGCATAATATAAATTTAAACAAATTTGAAAATTTTTCAGATTTTTTAATAGAATTTCTAGAATTTTGGCCATTTGGTAGCAAATTGATTTTTCATCAAATTCAGCCAATGTAATTGTTCAAATTAGGCTAGGGTTTAAGCCTGGGATTAATTGGGCAATAAATTCTGTCAATCAATTTAGACAAATCCAAATTGAAATTGCATTAATTCAAAATTGAACGGTGTTTTCCTGAATTTATTATAATTAATTTGGGATTTTTATTTAAAATGTTAACTTGTATTAAAACCTTAAATTAATTTAAGAAAAATAGAACTATAATTACACTTATTAATTAGAAAAAATCTAAGACCATAGAGCATGTTTTTTTTTTAGCAATCTGGTTAGAAAGTGCATATCTTTCCCAAATTATTTAAAATTAGTTATAGGATTAAGATTAGAATCTTTTGGGCATTAAAACACATGCAATAATTGTGCAAAATACTGATTGGAAGTGTAAAAAAAAGAAGAAGAAAGAAACAAGTTGCAAAATTGCATAAACAAACATGTGAAGTACATCTGAGTGAAAAAGAAGATTTTTGACTTGTTCGATGCAAGCCCACGTGTGAGAGCCACACGCTACCATGCATAACTCATCTTGCGATGGTGATTACATTCCCAACATCCACTTTCTAAGGCAAAATTTTTGGACATTTTTCTAAAATTTTTTAAAATTAAAAATAATTTAATTTTTTTTCACCCATTTTATTTTAGTATTAATTTGAAATTATTTACCCCTAAAATTATTTGTATGTGATTCTTACATTAAGAGCTATAGTATTTTTTTTTTTTGAAATTTTTTGAGGCTGCAGTGTAAAAAAATTATTTTTCACATGTTTTGTGCTTAAAATAAAATTTTGTAAAAATCACTAATTCACATTATGCCATGAAATTTTATGTAATTGTGAGCTCACTTATTGTGGGTCTAATTACATAAGATTTTGTTTATAAAAAAATTGAAATAATTTAATTGAAAAAGGAGAATACTATATTAATAATATTTAATACTCTATTGGTATAATATTATTACTATAGTTTGTTGGCAATAACGTAAATATAAGGTAAAATATTATATTCTTAAAATTTTGTACACCCAATCAAAGTTGGGTTTTAAGAGTGTAATATTTAATTTTTATATTATATTATAAGGTTTTGAATGTTGTATTGGTGTTAGATCTATGCAATTTACTTCTGGTAAGATGCTTAATAGGACGAATTATAAGGACTGGATTGGGTTTCTAAAGTTTTATCTAATTATCACCAATCTTAATTTAGCACATAGGGAAGAAGAGTCCATTATTAATGCGATTTTTACTATTAAACAAAGAGCTAAACTTGAAAAATGGACACACTTAGGTAATTCAAATAATCATTTATCTATTGAATATTATAAATTTTATATTATTTGCACATGATTTTATACTCGTTTACATAGTTTGATTGATTATAATTTTAGAAAAAGTGTATCAGTCATGGTAGTCCATAAGTTTTTGACAAAAGATTTTTCACTTGTCCAGAATACCTTATTAGTTTGCTCCCCTTTTTTAATGCATTTTTATAGCTTTGAATTCTTTTTTTATTAAAGAATATTATAAGTGCTTTGTGTAATTTTAATTTCTTCTCTCAATATCAAATATGCAATTTTTTGAATGAATACTCAAAGATATGATATTAAGGTGATAGGATTTGAGATTGAAGAAGAAATAAAAAAAGAGATGGCAGAAATCACTTTTTAGGAATTCAATTTTGATTTAATGAAAGAATGAATATGAGCATATAATTAATATATGACAAATTTTATTAAATTTAAATAAAAAATTTACACAAATAAGTAAAATATTAACCGCGTAGATAATATGTTATCTCTTTTTATGCTTTAAATAATAATGAATAAATTAAAATTAGTATTATATTACGTAAAAATAAAATATTTTTTTTTCGAGAAGTTATTATCTTGTTTTCTTTGATTGGACGGTTAGGTTCTCTCTCGACAATGGTCAAATCCATGTTAAGATGGCCCAATAAAATTGCAAAGCTGGTCGATAGCCGACCTTATTTTTCTGTGTTAAGTAAGACATGCCTAAATTACAATGATTCTACAGAGAATGTTGAAAAAAAAAAAAAATGGAGAATCAAAGTCAGAGATTAGCAAATGTAATGGATGACATATGGTTCACGGACCATGCCTTCAAGAAAATAAATAGACATTAATATCTGGGAATCATTGAAATAGCTGCACCACCATTTGACCAAACTGTTTGCTTCAGATAAGAAAATGCCAAATTAGAGTGCGACCCCTCGCATGGTTCCTGTGCGGATCATCCAATCATTCAACTTTATGAAATATTGAATCAAACACTTCCCCTCTCTGGTTTTACTGCCATCTGCACGTTTTGCGTAGCAATTCTTTGGAGCAAGTTGGTTATGGAAGGTAGCGACGGACGGTCACACTTTACCTACTGCGGTCATTCTTTGTTTTTATATTGCTTTTTTTTTTAATTTACATTATTCATTTTTTTTAATAAATTTAATTTATTATTAGTGTACAATATCACTTGCATATTTATTAATGTACAAACATTTAAATTTAAGAACTATCTTTTCATTTTAAATTCATGTTTTCAAAAATAAATCTTTATTTTCTTTCATTCAAATACACCATGGTAATTTTTTTTATTCATAAGTCCAAACCAATTTGTAGTGACTTGAAACACATAGTGCAATTATTGCCAGACAATGATGCAATGTTTTCAAAGGAATAACTTGTGGGAAATTGGCATAGTTAAGAAGTGGTTGCGAGTTAGATCGATCTCTGACCTTGTTGGCCAAGCCAATGCCGATAACGTGTAGTCTACACTCTTCCAGTTTTATGCTTCTCATTTTCAATACCAATTCATTTGTCATAAAGCAATTCTTAATAGCCTTACGTAAAGTTCTAGAAGCTGATATTGATTACCACCTTATTACGAATTATTTATATAAAAACTAGTGTCTGCTTGTTCCTTTGCTAATGTCTGATCATGACATCCTAACAATAATCATCTATAGGATCATTATATAATCAATTTTGACATAAAATATTCATAAATCCTCATAACATGCAAAATGTCCCCAATAATCCCTGTGTTGCCACAAAACGCAGTATTCGTTTAGCACTTAGCATTATTCTGCGACCTTCCCTGCCGGAGAATGTATTTCAATCATAAGAGGACAGCAATTTACACTGACACATACAACATACATTTGTACATGCGTATATGCAGAGAAAATAGGAGAAGTCATTCTCATTACCCGAAAGAGGAAATATTATGTACATACATAGAAAGATTCGATAACTAACTCTTCTCTAAAATATTCTACACAACAAAATATTGACTTAATAACTAGCTAAGTTTATTTATTTATTTATGTTAATACTCTCCCTCAAGATGGAGAATACAGATTATGTATTCCCATCTTGCTAAGAAGAATCTGAAACCGAGTTGGATGAAGGGTCTTTGTAAACAGATATGCAAGTTGATTGTGAGTTGAGACATGCATGGTTTTTAAGGTTCCTGCTTGAATTCTTTCTCTCACGATCTCGATATGCTTAGTACGTTCATGAAAGACTGAATTGGCAGCAATGTGCAGGGTAGCTTGATTATCACAATATAACAGAGCTGGACCATAATGCAGAATATGTAAATCTTTAAGTAATCCAAGTAACCATATAACCTCACAAGTGGTGTTAACCATAGAACGATATTCCGCTTCTGCAGAGGAGCGGGAAACCACTTGTTGCTTCTTGGATTTCCAGGAAATGAGGGAGGAACCAAGGAAAATGTAGAATTCAGTGATAGATCTTCTTGTATCAAGACAAGTCCCCCAATCTGCATCCGAAAAGGCTTTAAGTTGGAGTGTTGAATTTGAAGGAAAAAATAGTCCCTGACTAGGAGTCTTTTTTATGTCATGAAGGACACGCATGGCTACATGTAAATGAGGGGTGCGAGGGGCAGCCAAATACTGACCAAGGCAATTCACAGAGTAGCTTAGATCAAGCCTAGTGATGGTGAGATAGACAAGTTTACCTACCAATCTTCGATAGTTGGTTGGATTCGCTAAGAGATCACCATCAGATTGTGAAAGCCTCAAATTTGTTTCCATAAGAATAGAGGCTGGCTTGCAGCCTAAATAACCTACATCAGATCATAGTTCTACTGCATATTTTCTTTGACAAAGTGAAATACCGTTAGCTGACCTAGCAACTTCCAGGCCCAAAAAATATTTGAGAGGACCTAAATCCTTCATTTTGAAACGCTTGCTGAGTGTAACTTTCAACATATGTACAGTCTCTTGATTGTTACTGGCCACAATTATGTCATCAAAATATACTAAGAAAGCCAAGAAAACATGAACATAAGATTTAATGAAGAGAGTATGATCATGATTGGACTATTTAAATCCTTCTGAGAACAAAACACTGGAAAACTTATGAAACCATTGCCTAAATGCTTGTTTGAGACCATAAATTGATTTTTGAAGTCTACAAACAACATTAGGAGGTAATAACTCCCCCTTCCCACAAGAGTACCCAAGAGGTAATGTCATATATAACTCTTCGGATAGATCCCCATGGAGAAAAGCATTTGTGATATCAAGTTGGCTCAATAACCATCCATATATAGTAGCTAGAGATAGCAGAAGTTTAACAGTAACAAGTTTAGCAGCAGGGGAGAAAGTATCAAGAAAATCTATACCTTTTCATTGTGTGTAGCCCTTTGCTACAAGGCGGGCTTTATATCTTTCAACTGAGCCATTAGGTAAAAACTTGATTTTGTATACCCATTTACAGGCCATCGAGTGTTTTCCTTGGGGAAGAGACACAATAGACCAAGTTTTGTTGCTTTCCAAAGCTTGCAACTCAACACTCATGTCATCACACCACTCCAGAGAAAGAATAACCTAAGTAGGTTGTAGGTTCAATGTGGGCTGACATAGCTAAGATGAATTTACAAAAAGGTGGAGATAGTTTATGGTAACTAAGGTAGCTGGAAATTGGATGAACTGTAGAAGATGAAGTCATGGTGGCAGGACTAGGAGATGAAGTTGTAGCTAAATAGTAATGATAGTCAAATAAATAAGATGGTGGCTTACTAATTCGATGTGGCCTATTAGTAGGTGGTGAGGTGGTAGAGATATGGGTAGGTGATGTCTCAAGAGAATGTGAAACAAGTGTAGGGAGAAGGATCGAATTTACTGTAGAAATGGGAGACTGATGGACTTGGGGCTGTTGCAATCTCAGTAGTATCATGTGTATGAGTGTGAAGTTGTGTGCTCAGGTAAGCGATGAGCTGTTGCATTTTCTCGATTGACAACGCTCCAGGTGTAGACGCCATGGCTGCCACTGTTAGAGGAGACGATTATTGTCATTTTAGAGAATCAACACTTGTTGGCATTGTGGATTGAAGAGAGCTCTATTGTGTTTGGGCCTGTGAACCTTTAGACTTGGGCTTGTATCCTGGTGGGTACCCATGGAGCTTATAGCATTGGTCCACTATATGCCCAGTGAGTCCAAGATGTGAGCATTTGGGATGTTCTCTTTTTGATTTATCTTGAGAGAAGGACATGACAGCCATTCTTGGTGTTGGAAGTACTGAAGTTGAAGAGGAGGTGTGGAAGGCTAAGGAATCCACTGGTGACCATACTATTGCATCGTGACCAAATATTGGCAGTAGGATCCTCTACATGTGGTTGTTGAAGAGTTTCATCCATGAATCCGAGTTTATTCTTGGCATTAAAGGCGATGACCATAGCTCTACTCCAGGTGTTATAATTAGGACCAATCAGAATATGAGAAACAAGAGCTAGGCCAAGATGATCGCCACTATGAAGAAAGAAAGGGCTATGAATGTTATCTATTGGAGAAGAATTCGGACCGGGGTTGTTTTGACCTCTATGCGCCATGGTTGAAATGAATCAAAGAAAACTGGAGAAGCAGCGAAAGAGAGGGTGCTCTAATACCATATTACAATTGGTAAATAGAGAAAATAGGAGAAGTCATTCTCATCACCTGAAAAAGGAAATATTATGTACATATATAGAAGGACTTGGTAACTAACCCTTCTCTAGAATATTCTACATAACAAAATACTAACTTAATAATTAAGTTTATTTATTTATTTATGCTAATAATATATAAATGTTGGAGGGTAGGGAGGTTTTGGATAACATTGAAGTCAACAGGTAGGGAGGTTACTTGATCTTTAATTAATTCAAAGAAATGACTTAATAATTATGTAGCCAGAAATAAAATAAAATCATTCATGCACATATATCATAACCCAATTCATATCCAGGAGGCACCAAAGTCAAGGGAATCTCACATTTTGCTATCTTCAATTGTAGTAGGTGAAATTATGTACTATAGAATTTCATTTTTGGCATATTTCTAAGAAATATCAGGATCCCACTTACAACATTCATAAACATTGGTTATTTGTGAAAAAAAACATACGTTGGACAATTGCATATATCGATTCCAGAATGACTCATAAGAAGGTTACATGGAAGTCTTTCATCTTCATCTCAAGTTGCTATAAAACCAAGTGCCCTGAACCAGGAAAACATGTTTTAAAACAAGGTTCTTTCCAGAGGCTACGCCTGTCCGATGTGAGCAATTCAAGCTCTTGTCAGGCCATTGAAGATATTTCTATTTCCCTCGTCGGTTCAAAACTCTATATTTTTACTCTAGAGGAGCTCAGAGAAGCAACACATAATTTTTCGTGGAGTAATTTTCTGGGTGAAGGGGGGTTTGGACCAGTGCACAAAGGATTTGTTGATGACAAACTCAGGCCAGGTTTGAAGGCTCGGTCTGTAGCTGTCAAAAGACTGGATTTGGATGGCTTGCAAGGTCACAGAGAGTGGCTGGTTAGTTTTCTGATGCACCTTTGAATTTATTAAGAATATGGCATATGCCCCTATTTCTTCATTAGGGGCAAATCAATTACTTTTGAGAAAACCGGTTTCCTTAATTAACAAATATAATACAGTTGAATAATGAAAAGTTATGAATATTTGTGACATGTGTTCTTTAGTAACTTACAATATATTTGGTTTTCTAGGCAGAGATTATCTTTCTGGGACAGCTAAAGCATCCACATCTGGTTAAGTTAATAGGGTACTGTTATGAGGAGGAGCACAGGATATTAGTATATGAATACATGCCAAGAGGCAGCTTGGAGAATCAACTCTTCAGAAGTATGTTGCTTATTCTGGTCCTCTTTTTATTCTGTTTTCTTTTGAGTATAATGAGAACTGGATGATAGTTAAGGATGTAGATTGAGAATTAGGAACCTAAGACATGCTTCTTCTGTTCCTAATTCAAGCAGGATACGCTGCTACCTTGCAATGGTCAACTAGAATGAAAATTGCATTGGGTGCGGCCAAGGGCCTAGCCTTCCTTCATGATGCAGATAAACCTGTAATATACAGGGATTTCAAAGCCTCAAATATCTTACTAGACACGGTATGTTCTCTGCATACTTGCAAATCTGCTGAAGAAATATGTTTAATTTCATATTTTGTATTGTATCATCTTCCTAATGACTGTTAATTTATTAAATTTTTTCTTAATTCAGGATTATACAGCTAAACTCTCAGATTTTGGGTTAGCTAAGGATGGTCCTGAAGGGGAAGACACACATGTAACAACCAGAGTAATGGGCACACATGGCTATGCTGCTCCAGAATACATCATGACAGGTATAGAAAACCCAAATTCCAATGTTAATTTCTTGAGTTATGTTATACTCACTCATTTTGTTTCACATTGTCTACTTACTACATACTTAACATGTTCTTCCTTTTATGCACATGGATACATTTAAATGCACAAAGTAAGGGCATTCATCATTTCTTTAATTTCCAAGGTTTAAGCAGACTTTGACACTAAGGATATTCTTCTCACAAGAAGCACTCACTTATGGTCTGTTTTAGAGAAGAATAGGAAGGAAAAATGAAGAATTGGAGGATTATCCACCTAACAATTAACTAAAAAATAAAAATATATATATATTTTTCATTTCTTTCCTTCCTTTCGCTGGGATTTTTAAAGCTAATGTATTGGCTGTTTTCAGGTCGCCTTACAACGAAGAGCGATGTGTATAGCTATGGAGTTGTTCTACTTGAATTGCTAACGGGAAAAAGGGTAGTGGATAAGAACCGCCCATGTAGAGAGCAGAGTCTGGTGGAATGGGCAAGGCCTGTATTAAGGGATCATAGATATCTGCACCGTGTCATAGACCCCAGATTGGAAGGCCAATTTCCAAGCAAAGGAGCTCAGAAAGTTGCTGCATTGGCTTACAAATGCCTCAGTCACCACCCAAATCCAAGACCCACAATGAGTGATGTGATCAAGATATTGGAGCCACTTCAGGAATTTGATGATATATCCATAGGATCCTTTGTTTATGTAGCTGACAGTGAAAATGGAGACAGAGATATTGTCAAAGTGGAGGGAAGATAATAAATCGCAGTTCAGTGTGCCCATCAAGGAAATAAATCAGAACACCTGAAATTAGCAACTTGGATATAAAATATAGTAGAGACTACAATAAATCAATCCTTCTCATACTGATTTGGAGGGATAACCTTGATCTTCTTAATTGTGGAGATACATGCAACTTGTAATATCTAATTATAGGCATAACATCAAGTAAATGCAGTTTGACCTTTTGAGGTGAAAGTGAAATAAATGTCAGCAAATTGGGACAGAAGTTGTTAGAAGAGGTAATTTAGACTCTCAGGTTTGACGATGTAAGTATGAAATGAAACAACAGGCAAGAACTTGTTGGAAATTTGATACAGATATTGCTATTTTGACAATATCAGTCTTTTATGCTCATGAAGCTTTTACAATCATTATTACTCCGAAAATGGCATTGGTCAAGAGTAACTTTACAGTACTCAATCCTCTTCTTTTTGGGTCACCATATTGCCAAGTGGCACAAGGCATAATGGGCAAAAAGACACAGTGTAACTCGTCGCCTGTGAGATTCGAACTCACGCGGGGAAACCCCACTTACTTAGCAGGCAAGCGCCTTAACCACTCGGCCAAAGCGACGAGATGGCCAACTGTCTCACCATAATTATAAAAATCTTAACAGTCATTCGCTTTCCCCTCCGTCAGTTCGAACCGAGAATCGTTCGCGTCTGAAAACAGTTTATGCGCGCGACTTGAACCGACAAAGAGCAGGAAAAAGAACAGAGAATCAGACTTGTAAGAGAAGCTCAAACGCTGAGCAATACGCCAATGGCGACCTCAGTGGCTGTTGCTGGTTCTCTAACACTGCACGATCGCCGGATTCTGACGGCTGTGAACGTCGGAGCTTCCAGCCTTTCATTCGTCGGGTCGGGTTTCATTGTACTCTGCTACGTATTATTCAAGGAGCTCCGCAAGTTCTCCTTCAAACTCGTTTTCTACCTTGCACTCTCTGTATGATTCCTTTCCTCTTTTGAATCCTTATCGGATCTAAGACCTTGCGTTTCCTCACTATATTTTAGCATTGCTGGAGTTGTATTCCATTTAATTCTTCGCATAAACACCCAAAATTGAGTCACTCAGTTGCTTCGTGAAAATTTTTGTTTACATTTACAGTTCATTTTATCTATTAGACTGCCGCGCCATCTTCTTTAGTTATCTATGATTGTATAGTTAGTAAACTTCAAGTCATGCTTTGAGATTTTTTAATGCAGTTGTGTGAGTCAGAAGTATGCCCTTTTGAATTCCAGAAACCAAACATGTTCCCATTTGTTTTCTTTTATTGTCTTCTCTGAGTATTGGGTAATATGCAATACCCAATAGACCTAGATGCTCTTTTCTGACATTTTTTTTTTCCCAAGCGCAGGACATGCTTTGCAGTTTCTTTAGCATTATAGGGTATGCCTGCTGAATCAAGTACATTTTTTTTTTTCATATGTATGTATCAACTGAATTCGTTCATCATGTGATTGAGTTTGACAGAAGATTCATGTTAATACAGGGACCCATCCAAAGGTTTCTTCTGTTATGCTCAGGGCTATAGCACACATTTCTTTTGTGTGGCATCTTTCCTCTGGACTACAACAATTGCTTTTACCCTTCATCGTACTGTTGTTAGGCACAAAACAGATGTTGAAGATTTGGAGGCCATGTTTCATCTGTATGTTTGGGGTACGCATTCATTGATGAATTTGCTTTTGAAATTCGAAGTTTGGAGACATAGATTAAGTTGCTCTTATCTTCTTCTCCTGTGACTTTGCAACACTTTTACTTTGAATTTGGAAATCAAATTTTGGAGCTAATTTATATTATTGGTCTGGCTTCAGTTCAAATCAATGGTTAAGCTTCCAAGTTTTATGTTAATTTTCACCTATTCTACCTGCAACCTTTATTTCAGGGAGTCAATTGACCTATTTGTTACGGTTGACAGGTACCTCCCTCTTTATGACAGTCATTCGCTCTTTTGGTAATGACCATAGACATTTTGGTGCATGGTGTTGGACTCAAACAGGTCGCACAGGGAAGGCAAGTAGCAGTGCTGGCATGTTATTGCTTTCTTATGCATTATAGACTTAATTACCAATGAAAATTGGGAAGAATTTTTCTTATTATACAATTGAGCAAAATCAAATACGTAGTTAAAGCATGAGTTGCAGTTAAAATCACAGCTTTGTAAAATCTAGGGGACACATGTTAAAGTCACTGCTATAAATTGCATATGTACTTCATCATACTTTGGTCAGTGGACTATGTAAGTAATTTTTTTCTAAGGATCAGAAATTCATTTTATCGTAATGATGTAAATGAATATTAAATTGTACTGAAAAAAGAAAAGAATGACAACACACCTTAATTCTGCGGAACTTCATGACGCATGCCCTTTGTTTATTTAAAATAATCTAATAATTTTCTTTAAACAAATTTCTTCTTCCATGCAGGCAGTTCATTTTGTAACATTTTACATGCCACTCTGGGGTGCAATTCTTTATAATGGGTTTACTTACTTTCAAGTAATACGCATGCTGAACAATGCCACCCGTGTATGTATTCAGCTTTACTGTTTCTTTGTCCAAATAAAGAACAAATTACTTATTTTGGTACTTGTTGAGACCTTAACATTGCTTGAGGAAATTTCAGATGGCAGTAGGCATGTCAGACCAAGCTTATGCCTCAGATGCAAGAGATAGCATGAAAGTACGTTATGCTGTAACCAATTTCACAAAATTTGGAAATAGGATGATATATATGCATACAACTCTAGCTGCTTTTATCCTCTCTAAGAATGCAGTTCCAACTTATGTTGCTTTCTGTGGTGTTGCGTTGTTATCTAGATTATTGTTTAGATGCATAGTACATCTTCGTTGGACCAAGTTCTCTTATCTAAAGGAAAGTTTCATATGAGAATTCCATTATAATATCTTTTAAAGTCGGCATGCTTTTAAATGTGGTATGGAGATTCCCCCCTCCCAAATCTTCTATAATGAATGTTATGATTCATGGCATTCCGTGATTGCCAAATCTCATACTTCTGTCCATCCGTATTGTATTAAATCTTTTCTTTCTGTTTTGCTTTGCAGGCTCTGAATCGTTGGGGATACTACCCACTGATTCTAATTGGATCATGGGCCTTTGGCACTATCAACCGCATTCATGATTTCATTGAACCTGGGCATAAGATCTTTTGGCTCTCATTTCTTGATGTTGGAACAGCTGCTCTTATGGTATCAACCAGTCTATCCTAGCTGTTGTCAATTTTATTCCCCATTCATTTAATTTTCAATAACTTATGTGGCATATTTGGGTGGTTGCAATTATATTGCGATATTGCCTCACTTCTCATTTTATGCTACTGCTGTGTCTGTTTCCTGTTACACAATCATTAAGTTACACTTCTGCCATCAGAGGTTTTTTATTAGAGCTTAACTCAAACTCTTTGGCCTTCTAAAATGTTAAAAGCATAGCATTCACACTCTAATTTGGGTCTCTTTAATGAAATGCACTGAACCAGGGCAATATCTAGATTTTATCCATGTACTAACATAGAACTTGCTGAAATACTGCATGCTATTTCAGTTAGTGCAGTTGGCATTCGTTTTTACAGATTTGATGTCATCTTAACAGTTGACAACTTAACATCACAGAAAACATAGTGAAGTGTAATAATGGCATCATGCTGATTTTGGTCTCTTTTGTCTATTTGTTTCAGGGCCTCTTTAACTCTATAGCATATGGCCTCAATTCTTCTGTTCGTCGTGCAATTTGTGAAAGAGTGGACATGTAAGCCATGATTCTCTTTATTTTCCCTTGGAAATTCCAATTATTTCAGCATGCTCTCTGACTCTGTTGCTTCCCATGAATATCAAGGCTAGTCTATGTGTTTGGTCCTTGTACTTGGTGTTCGTATGGTAGTATCATGGTAGAGAAAGGTAGAATCAGTTGTATAAGTTCATAATATACAGTGCCCATCTTTTAGCATTTTTTTTTTTTTTGTGACTTTTAGAAGTACTTTAAAATCTATTATGCCTCTAAAATCACAGGGCATCAAAAGCTCTGTGATATAACCTTATTTTAACTGATTTTTGTCTCATGAAAAGTTCTTCAAATCAATTACTATCTAAGTAAAATCAATTTTCAAATAGTGTTTCCAAACATTTTCATGACCTATCAATTTTTTTCAAAATCAATCACTTGTAATTAGTTATACTCAAAATCAGTTCTTTCACTGATATTGCAACCAGAGCTTTATTCTGGATTTAAACTTGTTCACTCTAAAGCCAATATTTTTGTGCTGCTAGCTTTACTGCCCACTCTATTCCAGCGTGCGTGCCTTCTTGCCCTGTCCCTTGCCTGGCTTCTTGTTCTGTCTGTTCTCTGACTAGCTGACCCATCTTTTTTATTCTTACGTGTACAATCTGGTGTATTTGTAACCATCAATCATAATAGCTCCTAACCATGACGCTTGTTATCTTATGGTTTCATAATTCAACTGGTGGATTGGCAATTAGTAGTGTATAGTGAGTATTTAACGGGGTAATTTAGCACACAGTCCCAAATCCATATGGTAGTCATAATCTTTAATTGGCAATACTTACTTTTAAGTGATCTTTATTTATGTTTTACCTTCTTTTGTCGATGCAATATTTTGTTTGTTATTGCTTTCTTAGCACATTTAATTAGAATCTATAACCGAATTTACTTTCTTTTGAACAGGTTCTGGCCAGAGAGACTGCGAAAGTGGCTTCCTTACACTATTAAGTACAAGAACCCTCCGCAAGAAAGTGAACTAGTTTCATTAAGAACTGAAGATCAATGATAACAGGGGAATACCTACTTTTTTCGTTTTTCATTGTAGTTTAATGGGATGCTGTTTTCGTGGAAAAAAGAAACTGCTGGCAGAGTTTATTCCACGCTATTTCTTGCATCGCCTGGCCGCATTAATTCCAAGCTGTCCATTCTGCCTTACATGCCCGCTCAATAGTGTGATGTTTATTTACATAAATATCGGTGGATGGACCAATTCATGTGGAATCTGTCAAGACTCTGGCCATGCATGCGCAGCGAGTGCATTTTTCAAGAGAATGATCAACTTCTCTTCCTGTGATTAATCGTTAAGGTTACTGGATTCAAGCATTTCTGTACATGTCCTTGTATGGATACGATGTTTTATTGATTCTTTGAAAATAGATGTAGGGTAAACACACTTCCAAATTTGCTGAATTCCTAGATAAATTACTATTTTCTGTCTACTGAACATGGTCTCAGAAGGCAATTAAAGGACATTTGTGTGAAGAGAAATTCGTACGTTTAGCTTGTCTCTCGTCTTTGGTGAAAACTGTTAATAGTTACCTCATCCATCTCGCGAAAAAAGAGCAATTTTCGAATGCAAAATGACTCTCAGGACGCCATCGGTGCATCGGACTTGGGAAACAAAAGACAAAATCAATCTCCTGCTCCATTTGTTGTCAGCCATGCCAGTATCAGCTTTCTGTTAACCCGATTTTCAAAAGCAGAAAACGGACAGAACCCTTGAAAAGAGATAGATATCAATATAATTTTTTATTTCGAAATTAAAGGTCTAAGGTTATGTAATCTCTGAGATTGGAAAATTTTTACAATCTAAGAAATTGAGGGACCAGAGTCCTTTCAACACACAATCCTTTTTGAATTGCACACCATTTCTGTTTTCAATTTCTTCTGGCTAGCACTGCCTAACCGAACCAGATATGGTAACTTCACCAAAAATGAATGTTAAATTTTCCTGCAACCATATTTAGAACATTGCCCCTCAACTCAACAAACATCCCCACTATATACAATTTCAGAAGCAGGAAGTCTTCACTTTATAATCTAAAATCAGACATTAATGCACACAAAGTTATACCAACACAGCCACTACAAATTCCCAGATAGAAAAAAGGAAAAAAAAAAAAAAAAAAAAAGAACCGAAGGAAAATAACAACACAAGATATAAGTGATTCCATAAATACAAACGATTTCCCACGAGTTTTCTGTAATTTTTTTACTAAGCGCAAGCACAAGAATTTTCAACCACAAACGAAGCATCTTCACCTTCATTCCTGAAAAAAAAGTACCCAATTGTAAGACCCACAACGATCGCCAAAAAAACGCCACCGTTGAAGGACATGACAGCCAGCATCAGCAGGTATCCGATTGCGGAATTCAAACCAAACAGAGTCGCACTTGCAAACTTCACGCCCAGCTTGGCTCGGTCTCCGGCGAGCTTCGATCGCAGAAGAGGGATCTGGATCTGTGGCGTCGGAGACGAAGATGGCTTCGTGGAAGATATGAGCTTTAGCCGAATACGGCGATTCTCGAGATACTGGTAGAAGACGGAAGCGACGAGACATGCGACTAGACTCAGTAAGTAACTCGCCCATGAATCGGTCTTCCAACAATCGATCAAAAGGGTCATTTTTGTGCCCCAGTAGAAGGTCATGTGCATCATCTTCGCTGTGAATTTTAAACTTGTCTGAGAGGAAAAGGTGTTGAAGGTGATTGGAAGCACTTTGAAGCTGCCTTTGTAGTTGGAGACTTTCTTTTATCTGAGTTTTCAGGAGGAAGGAGGTGTTGAAGATGATGGATCGTATATTATTGTATAATGCTTTGCTTGAGAGCGTGGTTACGACAATGACATGGGTTGGAGAAATGCCCTTGAATGATGTTTTAGTTACAGTTTTATTACATCAACTTGGTAAGTTGCCATTCGACTAGCGTGCACTTGGCCTGCAATCTGGCCTCCCTTGATTTTGAGATTTCAAGGTTATTTTGGGAATTTGACATATGGACCAGCTTCGCACTACAGTTCAAGATTTTATCAATAAATAAATACGTAATGATCATGTGAGAAACATACTATTTGTGAAAGTTGGAGAAACGGAGGCCCAAAAGCATTGCAAAACGACAACTCCGCGAAGACGATGTTGGCTGTAGAATTCCAGCTTGCTCGGCACCTGAAATTATATTTTATAAAAATTAAATAAAATTGTTTTATACAAAAATTACAAATTTTTAATAAACTTATGAAAGAAATTTATCAAGAAAGTATGAAGCATTATTATTTTTTTTTCATAAAAGAAGTTATAAGTACTTAACACACAATATTTTATATTTAAATTTAAGATATTAAAAAATATAAAAATAATAATAAATATCATTGCATCACTAAGATTTTTAATCACTATGACTCATGAAAAATGTATATTATTTGTTAAGAAAATATAGAAAAATAAACAACATGAAAATTAGACATCAGACATTTAATCATGAGGTCCATACACACGAGGGTGAGCAAAATTTGATAAACTATAAGTAATCATCCAAATTTAATGGCAAAGTTTTAATTAAATGAGATTCCATTTTTCAATGTTAAATGCGGATAAATTCAAAAAAAAGTTGAAAAAAAATTAAGTATGATAAAAAATTCGTATTCATATTAAACTTTAAAAAAGGATGAAATGATTAAAAATGTTTATCCACTTTTAATCAACCATAATTTAATTTTTGTTGATTATATATATAATGTATAATGGTAATAATGTTATAATTAGTTTTGGAAAAGATTATTGCATGTTTATAAATTGATTTGCGGCTAAGTTTTGACTTTATCTACTCAGTGATTAATGCAATAAACTGTTTGGCATAATACAAAGTTTTATTTGGTAGAAGACTTCGTTTTCTTTTGTATATTAATTTATGTTTATGTGCTTTGTGTATATGCCACTTATTGAAGTACAATAACTTAAAAAAAAAAAGATTTAATTAATTTTTTTTATTATATAAGACCATCTAAACCTATAAGAAAATGTAATTAAAATTAGACATATGATGATAGCAAATCATGAGTTTGGCATTGCAGTGTGATTAATTTTGGAAATCTGGTAAACGATAAATGGCAGTACATAATAGAGACCGGACAAGTTATAGTACGACCATTTCATCAAAGAGTTGTACTATGCAAAACCATACCTATTTTCTTATTTATAAATTTTTAATCATCTACATAGTTTAATTTAAATTACATAAATATTTTTTTAAAAAAGGATGTCAAAATTTTTGTCAGCATTTCGGTGCTAAAAATCCTTAAAACTCAATGGATTAGAACTTGTAAGTCAATAGTCTACTCCAATTTACAATCATAATATTTTTTTTTATTTGTATGAATATGAATTTATTATTTTCCCACTTATGATGTACCGATAATTTTAATGTAAAATTACTTTACTATGAATGATTTTATATGTGATTTGATTTTTATAATGCACATAATTATCTTTAATTTTTTGTTATGCTTCGATTATGAAATGTATGTAAATTAAGATACATGAGAATTTATGAATTTAAATATTAAATTTATAATTTTGTATATGAATACTTTGATGAATAGAAATAAATTTAAAATTTAAAGCGTTTGTTTGATTGTTAGTTTTGAAAGATATTATTTTGAAATATCAAGGGAAGCAAATGGTTATATGTGAATTGATATATGATATTTGATATATATGAAATATGATAATTTGATATTGGGGTTTTGAATTTGATATTGACCTTCTTGAACGGATTTGACCTTGATAATATCTATTGAACTAAATTAGAAATTTGACCCTGATGCAAACCTGTCATAAGTCAAATCCCTGGTCATGACTGGTATGAATATCAATCCCTGATTGATATCATCAGCTTTTAACTTGTTTCAGTTATTCATTTCTGCCCTTACTTGCTTCAATATTTACTAATCATATTTCCTTAAACTTATTTAATTAGTCAAGAAATCATAAACTTATAGAAAAAGATAGACACATTGAGAAATAAATATAATTTTATAATTTACAAAAACATTGCCTAAATAAGGCACATGCCTCTGGGAACATCAAGGTTAATGATTTTCCATCAAGTTTTCAAAAGACATGAATTATAAGTCATCCCCTATACTATCTTATGTATCCTCACAAGGACAAAGGTAAACCAAAAAGTTATAGTAACATATACCTTATCATGAAATCAAAAATATAGGTTAAACTAACTAAGCCCTTGTGGGTATTCTATGACCCTACTGTATACAAATTTTCAAAAGAGTAGCAAAATATGAAGTCTAATAATAGATATCCTAAGGATCTAACTATATCATGGCCATTATCAGTAGGACATTAGGAGGTTCTAAGGGTATGATTTTTACTTCATGTACAACTTCACATTCGGCTAAATTCAATGTTGTGACTTAATTGATTCTGACTACTTATATTCTTAATGGACTCTCTACAGTGGTGGTGAATATATCAGTAGTTACTTCTATAAGGTCAATGTCCATTCTTAAGTTTAGAAGATGGAACAACAATGATAACTTAAGAATTTTTATTTTTTTTTTAAAAAAAGTAGTTTACAGAAGAATGAGTCTGAGGCTCAATAAGATAAATTCCTACCTAACTTATGAATTTATCAACAATAAACAAATGCTTATACATAATAGCAAATGTAAACATATTTCATATCAAAATTAATAGTTAAGTCATGAGGTCACAAAGATTGACCTCTGAATAACACCACACAATATTATCCTTGACACATTATAAAGCTATGATTTTCTCATAGCCTTAAGCAATCATCACATTTTCATATTGCATTATCATATTCTAAGATCATATCTTTTTAACATTTACATAGAATAACAATCTACGTAAGTAAGCGAAATAAATAATCAAGATTAAGATTCTTCTTGTTACTCCTTCCCACCGTAACCTACATAATCACCTGCCCTATCCTTCCAAATTTCACTTTATTTCCACACTACATAATGGAATGCGTAGATTTGGAATTCGATTCATATTCATCATCTTATCACATTAATCATATCTCATCATTATCAATCATTATTTCATGTCTCATGGGGAATTCTTAGGTTTTCAAACTGTATCATTTCTCATAACAACTATATCATGGAATTCACATTCAATCACAACCACATCTCATCATTATCATGATAATCATCAAGATTGTTGCCATAGCATTCGTATATAAGCAATCAGTAGTGTTAGTTTGGGTGGGTGCCCTAGGCCAATTTGATTGAGCTCTATCGCATCTAGAACTATACATTCTGTGGATTTGGATATAAAGGTTGAATATTCATCTTATATTACATTCATCGTGAATTGCATACGTAAGATGAAGTCCATAGTGAGAAGTTATTTCATTCAATCAATTCCATAAGGGGTTATGGGATTGTGAGTGTGATT